>JAASFS010000049.1:0-47182 GCA_023333865.1 Globisporangium perplexum | reverse complement strand
CCCAGCCGACGCAGAACGGACTCGCGTTCGCGCGGAGCTACGTCGCGCCGCACGCCGTGCTGGTCTACGACAGCGCGTCGAGGGAGGAGGAGAAGGAGGAGAAGGAGGCGCGTCGCGCCTAGCGGCGAGTGAGTGGGAGACTCGATGAACGCTGAGTGCACTTATACTCCTGTGCACAGATGCCTACACTACACTCTCTCTCTCTCTCTCTCTCACACACACACTCTCTCACTCTCACTCTCTGGGTGTAAATACGGTTGGTGGCTGGTTGGCAGAGCGTGTTCGTCACTTGCTGCAGCCTTTGCCGCCGAAGGCTGGGAGGCACGTCGTGTTCGGCGTGAGCACGAGTGAGTTGACGATCGAGGCGGTGAGCATCGCCAGCACGAGGATCACGAGCGTCCACCACGCGCGCCGGGGCTTGCGGCCGCCCAGGAAGCGCAGCCGCAGCAGCGCGATCTTCTGCGGCGGCAGGAAGAGCACGCCGACGAGCGCCAGCAGCCGGATCGTGTAGCACAGGATGAGCGCCGTGGCCACGAGCAGTGGCTCGTCCTTGGTCGTCGTGCCGGTGGTCTGTGACAGGAACTGCGTGCCGAAGAGCCAACCGATCGAGTTGGAGAACGTGTCGGACACGAGCCGGATGATCGACGCGATGCTCACAATGGCGCCGAGCACCGCGCCTTCCGCGCCGCTCGGCGCGATCTCGACCGCCATCGCGACCTCGAGGATGATCGCCACGCCGCGCACGAAGCCGTTCGTCGAGCCCATGATCATGTAGAGCGCGATCGAGCCGACGCCGGTGAGCGCGGTCGCGAGGTAGTACGCCATCGGCGGGAAGATGTAGAGGCCCAAGTAGCTCAGCACGACGAAGGTGTTCCAGCTGCGGTTGAGGCCCGCGAAGAGCCACACGAGCGCCGAGAGGAAGTACATGCCCTCGCCCAAGATCTTGGCCGTCGACGTGACCTTGGGCGTCACCGCCGCCCACTTGTCGAGCACCGTGAACGGGTACCGCAGCGTGAACTCCGTGAAGAAGACGAAGACGCAGAGGAAGCACACGACGTTCCACGTCGCCTTCTGCTGCAGCGTCGCCCAGAGCCGCAGCCAGTGCTTCGTGCTCGTGCTCCCGCATCGCGCCGCTCGAGACGCTCCTCTCCGGCCGCTCTCACAGTCCTCGAGCTGGAGCGCGTCGTGGTAGCCGCGGACGCCGTCGCCGTCGCCGTCGCCGTCGCCGTCGCCGTCGCCGTCGCCGTCGTCGCTGTCGCTGTCGCCTTCGAAGAGCTCGCACTCGCCGAGGCGGCCGCCGGTGCTCTTGAGCGAGTCGTCGAAGGAGTAGAAGAGCACGGGGACCGGCACCATGGCGTAGCACACGAGGAACGTGAGCATGTCCTGCAGCGAGTAGAGCGGGCTCATCTTGCCGCTCGCCGTGAAGTGGAACACGACCGTGTCCGTGACCACCTGCCCCACGCCCTCGAAGAAGAACTGCGTGAGCAGGAAGACCGCCACGACCGTGCCGCGCTTCTTGAGCACCTCGCGCTGCGACAGCGCCACGACGTACGCCTCGGCCACGACGACGCTCGAGATGCCCCCGAAGCACGCGGCGCCGAGCAGCGCGATGTAGCCGCCGACGACCGCGCGGCGCCGGCTCTCCCCCAGGCTCGAGTCGCGCTGGAGCTCGCCGTTCACGTTGAACGAGTTGTCGAGCAGCACCATGAGGAAGAGCGCGAGCGCCGTGAGCATCCACGAGAGCATCATATACGCCTTGCGGTGCGAGCCGAAGAGCGGGAAGGCGTCCGAGGTGAAGCCCACGACCAGCGCGCAGCTCCATGGGAGCATGAGCAGGATCTTGGTAGCGTCCACCTGCGACACCTGCATCTCCATCTCGGCCTGCATGAGCGGCAGCACGCCGCGCTTGAGCGCTGACGTCAGCATGCTCGCGAACGCCAGCGAGAGCAGCAGCCCGGCGTGCTTGGCGTTCGCGAGCGCGGTCACGTGCGTTTGCGGGAGCCAATCGCCGTCCGCGGCGTCGGACGCGCCGTGTTCGTCATCGAAGGGCTTGTGGTCCAGCGGCGCGCGCAGGTCGTCGTCGCCGCCGCCGTCGTCAGCTGCGTGTGCGCGCCGCTGCTTGCGCAGGAACGGCGGGTGGAAGGAGACGGAGGTGGCGTGCGAGTTGCGTGCGCCGCGCGAGCGGCCGGAGCCGACCACGACCGGGAGCTCCTCCTGCACGACGCCGCCGTCGCTGCCGAGCACCGTGAGGCTGTCGACGCGCGGCGACAGGACGGACGAGAGCGCGGAGGAGGAGCCGCAGAAGTCGCTGGCCGCGACGTCGCGCTCTTCGTCGTCGGAGTCGGCAGCGGTCGTCGCCGTCGTCATCGTCAAGGTCGTCGTCGTACGCGGACGCTCGAGCGGCGCCATTCGCGCGGCGGTTGCTATTTCAGAGAATACTGCTTCTTGCGTCGCGCGATGTCTTCACAGGCAGCCGGATGCGCCAGCGAGTGGCAGGTGGCAGGTAGCGGCGCCGGGCGAGGAGCAGGCGAGCGCGCACGCTCCACAGCTCGCGTCAACTCCCAGAGGTGCCATAGTGAGGGCAGTCCCACAGGTCTTCGGTTCAGCGAAATACTTGGCAAAATGATCCATAACAGCGAGCATAAATGATTCATTATTGAAGCTGGAGATGTAAGCAGAGAGTTGAACCCACGCCCTGTTTATGAAATATATTATGGAGGAGGAATGTCAGCGAGAATGTGGACCCTTCTTTATCAAAAGTTATACAATCAAAATTCGGATGATTTGGCGTAGACTCGCTCTTTGTATTGAGCATACAATTCGCAAGTGACCCCACTGTTCGTTCAAACACGGCAAAACTCCGATCTCGAACTTTGCCAATCTGTGGTTGGCACCATCGTGCTTCGCCTCGCTCGCAGCCTGTAGGCAGACAGCAAGCGCAACGCGGCACCGCACTGCTCCGCATCGTGGTCACCACCGCCGCCATCGAGTTCAGTGCTGGCGACGACTGAGTCAGGAGTTCAGCTTTACGAAGGAGTTCAGTCGCTGTCTTCTTTGCGTGTCGAACCGAAGCCCAAGAAGCAGCGAAGTCTACCGGAGACGGAGGAGACATCACGACGCTGAGGAAGGAACGCCATAGCCGCTACCCTCCAAGCGCGCAGTTCCTGCCCTTCTGGCAGATGCAGTCGATGGACGCTGCAGCAACACCACCTAGTGGCGACGACCAGGTAGCCCGGTGGTGCCAAGCCGACTGTCAGTATCGCCGGCAGCAGCAGCCGCAGGTACCGTCCGACCGCGAGCGAGTACTGGCGGTCGGGTCTGGATGCCTTGCTGCTGGAGCTGGAGAAGGCACGGAATGTTGCACGACGCGTTCACGTCCCGATTCACTGTCGTACTGCAGGTTCCATTTGTCTTAGTACAATGGAGTACTGAGCGAACACGGAACGTGTGGATGTCACCGTCCTTGCACATCCGCTTCTGCTTCATGTTGTCGAGGTCGTGAGCGGTGGCGGCGCAGGAGCACCCAAAGTGCACCTTGCTCGTCCGGTACTCGTCGATGCTGATCACCGTGCAGTATTGCCTGAGTGCGCGCTCGAAGCGCGTGACCGGTCCGGCAGGACACCCCTCGAGGAAGCCGCTAGTGTCGTTCGCGCTCCAGTCGCCATACCCGACGACGACGTCTTGAGACTCGCGCCTCTCGACCAGCTGCCTGCAGAGCGCGTCGAGTGCTCTCATGCTCAAACAGCAGCGTCGGAATCGGAGGTCTCGGTACTTCTTCTGCCGCTGGAAGTCAAGCAGGCGGTGAAGACGCGAAGCAGTGAACGACACGAACACGCGTAGCTCCTCGAGATCCGCAGTCTTGTGCTGCGGGGTTCCTTTGAATGCTTCGCGCACAAAGTCGTCGCGCTGCTGCCACTGGTGTATGGTGCTGACTGATAGCAAGAGCACAGAGAGGTGAAGCCGAAGATCAACAAGGAACACGAACTGGTTACCAAGACGACGGATACGCGAGTGGGGGTAAATAGATAGGTGGGGGGCGATCCGCCTCCGGCTAACTCGAGCAGCCGCTGCCGCCGAGGACGTGCAGACACATCGTGTCCGGCGTGATCACGAGCGTGTTCACAAGCGCGCCGACGAGCACCGACACGAGGAGGATCCCGAGCGTCCACCACGCGCGATAAGATCGCCGTCCACCGGAGGCGAGCAGCTTGCGCAGCCCGACCTTTTGCGACGGGAGGAAGAGCACGCCGAGCAGCGCCAGCAGACGCAGCGTGTAGCACAGGATGAGCGCCGTCGCCACGAGCATCGGCTCGTCGTTCGCTGCCGCATCCGCTGCAGACGACGACGCGGTCGCGCCGTTGTCCTTGCGCGTCAGCAGCAGCTGCGTGCCGAAGAGGTACCCAATCGAGTTGGAGAACGTCTGCGAGATGAGCCGCATGATCGCCGCGATCGACACGATCGTCCCGAGCACGGCGCCTTCGCCGCCCGCCGGCGCGATCTCGATCATCATCACGACCTCGAGCACGACCGCAAGCGCACGGATGAAGCCCTGGAAGGAGCTCACGAACATGTAGAGCTCCAGGTGGGCGTTGATGCCGTACGTCACGAGTAGGAAGTACGTCATCGGTGGGAAGATGAAGACGCCGAGGTAGCTCAGCACGACGAACGAGCCCCACTGCGTGTTCACGCACAGCCCCTTCCAGACGCACGCCGCGAGGAAGAACATGAGCTCCGTGAAGATCTTGCCGGTCGAGATCGCCTTCGCGGTCACGCCGGTCCACTGGTCGAGCACCACGAACGGGTACCGCAGCGTGAACTCGGCGAAGAAGATGAAGACGCAGAGGAAGCACACGACCTGCCACGTCGCCTTCTCCTCGAGCGCACCCCAGAGCAGCTGCCAGTGGCTTTTCGTCTTGATCCACACCGCCATCGGTCTGCTCGGCGCTGGCGTCTCCACATGCTGCTCTTCGAGGTCGCTGCGGTCGCTCTGCCTGCTCGAAGCGAGGTCGATGCCCCCGTGTGTGCTCTGGAAGGTGACTGCGAAGTCGTCTGCGTCCTCGCTGTCGTCGTACGCCGGGAGGTGGTCGTCGAAGAAGTAGCAGATGATCGGGATCGGCACGAGCGAGTACACCGCGAAGAACAGGATGATGTCCTGGAAGCTGATGTACGGTTGCAGCGCGCCGTCCTTCCCGATGCGAAACACCGCCAAGTCCGTGACGATCTGCCCGATGAGCTGGAAGCCGAACTGGACGCACAGGAACGTGCCGACCATGTGTCCGCGATGCAGCAGCGTCTCCCTCTTGGAGAACGCGATGATGTAGATCTCGGCCATCATCACGCTCAAGATCTCGCCGAAGCACGCGACGCCGAGCAGGAGCACGTAGCCGCCGATGATCGTCTCCTTCTCGTCCTTGTCGACCGATGCGTCGCCGCTCGAGAGCTTGGCGTCGATGTCGTTCGTGTGGTGCATCGTGGTCATGATCATGAGCGCCGTGGCCGAGAGTGCCCATCCCAGCATCATGTACGCCTTCCGGTGCGACCCGAAGATCGGGAAGATGTCGGCGCAGAAGCCGAGCACGAAGCTGCAGGACCAGGGGAGTAGCAGCAGCAGCTCGGCCGCGTCGACCTGATACTGCTCCATCTGTAGGCGGGTCTGCATGAGCGGGAGCACGCCGCGTTTGAGCCCGACGGACATGAGGCTCGCGAGCGCGACCGAGATGAGCAGCCCCGCGTGCTTGCGGTTGAAGAGCGTCACGCTCGGGTCGGCTTTCTGCGCGTCGCGCTGCGCCGCGTCCTGTGGTGCGTCCTCCTTATCTGTCGAGAGGCGGAAGCGCGCCGCCGCCTGCGCGAGCTTGCGGCTGACGTCGCTCACATTGCTGTGCTTGCCGTCCGCCGACTCGCTGCTGTTGCGGCGGCGGCGGTGGTGCGTGCGGCGCGACTTGTGCGAGGTCGTGCTGTCGTCCAGCAGCGCCACCGCGCCGGCGCCGTGCTGCGTCGAGTGGAGCGGTGCCCAGTCGTGGCGGCTGCCCTCGGCCGCCTCCATGATGGCGATGACGTCCGACTCGCCGCGGCCGCGGCCCGCGTCGGCTCCGAGCGACGGCCCCGTCATCCATCCACACACACGCGCTGAGAGAGAGAGAGTGTGGGGTGGACGGCGACGGCGACGGTGCTGAGAGGAGCTCTTCGTTCCGATGGGGCGACACGCGACCATCACTCCTCCCATATGTACGGATGATCGAGTCAGTAGCGATCACCACATTGTCGACACTCGAGAATTACATCACCTGAACACCGCACCGTCGGCCACTCCGCGGACTTCTGCTGCCACCGCGCTCGACCCGCTCCGCATGCGGTCTCCGCAGTCACCTATACCTCACAGGTTCTCCGTTGCAGCAATAACGAGTGCAGGACCATCTGGCAGCGGGACATCAACACGGCGCGGAACATCCGAGACTTGGCGGCTCGAGTGATCGCCAGTCGCGAGCGTCCGAGCTGTGTCGGTGAGATGCATAGCTCGCAGTGCGTGGATGTGGGCGGGCGAGTCGCGGATGCGGTGAGTCTAGGATCGTGTCCACATGGTAGTCCGAACAAGCAGGAAGCACGTGGAGCTCCACTCAGCAGCCGTATGCCTTTGCACCGGAGGTGACACCGAAGACAAATTGATGCTTGTCTTCGCGCGCAGATCTCGGATGTGTTCTCCCAGCTGATGGAAGGCAAGCGAACGCAGTGCACGAGCACGAACGAGCGGCTTCATTTCCCATCCTTCCTCTCTACTCGCCCTGCGTCTGCAGCCGCCCGAGCGCCGACTTCTTCGCGTCCCGCTTCGCGCGGCGCTCCTGCTGCATCTTCTCGCGGTTCGCGCGCTGCTGCGCCTTGTCCACGACACGCGGGCGGCCGCCGCCGCCACCGCCACCTCGCGGCTTGCGCTCGCCGTCCGAGTCGAACGCGGCGCCCATGTCCACCTTCTCCGCTCGTCTCGGCGGTGCCGCAGTCTGCGGCGGCGGACGCTCTCCTCCTTCCGCTTGATGACCATCCTGCGGTTGAACGCCCGCTGCTGCCCGGTCTCTCCGCTTCTGCCTCTGCAGCGCGTTCTTGTTGTTCTGCGCCGCGCGCTTCGCGAACCGGTCACCCGCGCCGCCCTTGGACTTGTTGCCACGCTGCGGCGCCGCCTGCCCCGAAGGACCGGGGGCGTACTTGCTCGGGCCATTCAGCTTCGCCTCCCGCTCGTAGATCCGCTTCGCGGCCGGGTGCTCGCGCTGGTCGAACGGCTGCCGGGCGCCGGTGTCGAAGCGCGGTCGCTTCTCCAAAGCCGGCTTGCTGGTCTTGCTACTCTCTGCGTCGCGTGGTCGCTTCTCCGCCAGTCGCTTGCTGGACTCTTCCGTCACACGCGGAGGCTTCTCCGACTCCTCACCCTGTGTCTGAGCCGATGCCTTCGGCTGCGCTGCAGGCGGTTGACTCCGAGGCGCCGGAGCCGGTCGGGGGGCTCTCGCAGATATCACGGGCTGCGCTGGCGCACGCGCAGCAGGACCCTTGCTTGCGGGTGCGGGTGCGGACGTGGCTGCAGCGGGGGCGCTCCTCTTCTGAGTCTGCGCTTGCTGCTGTGGTTCCTTCTTCGCTGGCGGCGGCTTCGAGTACGCTTCATCGTCATCATCGTCGTCGCCGCCGCTGTCGTCGTCGTGACTGTCCTCGGCACGACTGCGCTTCCTCCCACCACCTTCCACCTGAACGACCTCAAACTCGCCGCGCTTGGCTCCAGCAACAGCAGCCTTCGCCACGACCACCGGCTTGTCGTTCGCCATCTCCGGTACCTTCTCGTGCAGGTACAAGCACTTCTTGCCGCGATGGCACTTGCCCTTTTGGTATGCGTAGCACACGCGCTGCTTCTGCTCGCCGCCGGTAGCAGCCGTCGGTTCAGTCTTGGTCGTCTTGTCTGCCTGCGTCTTCTTCGGCTCCTGTGGCTTGCGCGCCACCGCCTCAGTGCTCTGTGCGCTTCCCTCACCTTCTCCGTCTCCCTCCTGCTTGTCCGACGCGATGTTGTGGCTGAAGATGCACTTGTCGCCGCGCCGGCACTCGCCGGTCTGCATGAACTCGAAGCACGAGCCGAACTCGCCGTTCTTAGTCTCGTGCGAGAACGGACACAGGTCGCCCTTGGTGCACTTGCCCTTGCGCAGCAGCCAGCACGGGCGGCTCGCGGCGTCTTGCGGCACGGGCTCGCTCTTGGCGCGCTCCGCCTGGAACTTGTCCTTGGGTACAAGCTGGCGCACGTTGAGCGTGCGGCCGTCCACGACCTTCTTGTCCATCTGCTGGATCGCCTGGCGCATCGCCGCGCCGGACGTGAACGTCACGAAGCCAAAGCCGCGCGACTGCTGTGTGTTGACGTCCAGCACGACTTTGGCGTCCGCGACAGTGCCGAAGCTGCCGAAGAGCTCCGCGAGCGCGGCGTCATCCAGCGTCTTCGCGATGCCCACGACGATGATCTTCTGGCTGTCGTTGTCCCGCATGGCTGTCTGTCGGTCGCGTGGAATCCCCGAGCTGTCACTTGCTCTGCGGCAGCAGCAGTGACGATGGACGCAGCGAGACACACCACCGCGGTGCTGCAGGAGACGCGAAGAGATGCAAGGCGGTGATTGACAGGCTTCGAGCTCCATTCAACCATTTACGTGGTCCACATAAGTGCATGTGGGCCACTTCATTTCGCAGGGTCCACACGAAATCAGCTTCATCTTTCAACTCGCTAGTTTGAGATCGCAGTTCATCGCTCCTGTTGCTCCCGTTCACACCTCCAGTCCGCTCATCTCGTCCTCGTACGCGAGCTCGAAGAACCCGGTGTCTCCGCCTGGGTCGCAGAACGCAACCGTGTAGATCCGTGGCAGATTCGCTGGGGAGGCGTCCATGAGCATCGACGGCGGCGAGATCGTGGACACTTCTAGCTTGCTTGGTTCGAAAGCGAGACGCGATCCGTTCGAGATGGCGTCCAGCTGGTCGCAGTACGGCGTGCCAGGCAGAGTCAACTCTCCGCCCTCGTCGACCCAGGAGGTGAAGAAGCCGTCGAACCACTTGGGGAAGTACGACACATCTGTCATCGGCATGTACAGGTAGAGGAGCGTCGTCGATACTGCCGGCACGGTGGCTGGGAGCGACGTGATCTGCGTCCTGCCGATGTTGATGAACAGAACGGGCTCGAGAGCGAACATCTCACTTGGCACCTCGCGGATCGGCGTACTGTAGAACGACAGGTAGCGCGGAAGCATGCGCATCAAGACGTCTGGCACCTCGACGAGCGCGCTGTGCTCGAAGTACAGCATCATGTTCTTCGACCACTTCGTGTCGAGATCTGGTGGCAACGTGCGCAGGTTCGAGACGCAGAACTGGATGTTGAAGACCGATGGCGGGAAGTCGGGCGAGAGCAGACCCGGAGGCAGCTCGCCGTTCGTCAGGTTCACGCGAGCGAAGAAGAGCCCCTCCAGGAGCGGATGGAGCTCTGCTCTGAGTGCGGCGTCGTCGTCCCAAGCGGCGATGGTGGAGTTGTACACCTTCAGACTCGTGATATGCGAGAACTCCTGCAGCACGGGCGGCATCTCGAACGCAGTGCAGTGGCGGATCAGGATGCGCACCACAGACTCGCGATCGAGGATCTCCCACTGGGCATCCAGCTCGCTCCGCAGACCGCTGGTTCCCAACGCGTGGCAGTTGACGACGACGAGCGTGCACGCTGGCGACGTCTTCCCCCACGGCCGCACTTGCAGGAGGCACTGCGGCAGAGTCGGGAACAGCTCTGCTGAGATGTGGAAGCCGAGGATGATCGCTCCCCACAGGAACAGCAAGATGTACACCGCCTTCGCAGCGTATCCGCCATACTTGGAGGAGATGAAGTCCGCGGACGCGGTGCGCAGGCGCTGGTGGAGCGAGGAGACGCGCATACTGAGTGCGGAGGAATCGCGAGTGTCGGGGTGTGAGAGAGCTCGTATCCTGGCTTTCATGGAGGTGCTCACAGCCTTCAGCAGCGGCTGAATCGACGACCTCCTTGGCTCCGTCGATCGATGCACCTCGACGAGGTCCTTGATGTCGCTCATCGCAACGAGCATGCCGAACGAGAACACGAGCCGCATCAGCATGTCCTGCCACGAGACCACGAGCAGGATATGGAACTCGTTCTTCACGTGCACGAACCACACGTCGTCGTACCACATCATCGCACCGAACCCCCCGAGCTCCCAGTCGTACTGCCCGATGTACGTCGCGAGGATCGTGCAGGGAATGATCACCGAGGTGGTAAAGTCGAGCGCACAGTCGCTCATGAGCGACAGCAGCCGCTTCTTCGCCTCGCTTCGCTTGAACGCTGAGTAGATAACCGGCGTGACCCAGCAGTTGATCACGAGGAAGCTCACGTACGATCGGTTGAGCAGCATGCGTGGGAGGTAGTAGCTCATGCGGTACGCCTGTGCTGTCTGGAGCGTCAGCTCGATGAGTTCGCGCAGGAACATGATGAGATGGAAGTACTGTCCGTCGACGCCGAAGACTCCTTTGCGGTCGAGGAAGTAGCCGTACACCTTCACTGCCGCTTCTGGCCATCGAGGTCGCCACCACTCTCCGCCCGGTGTGACCCGACTCGCAACGTTCCAACGGGGACCATCATGAACCGTCGGACTGGCGAAGGGAATGACGCTGTTGACGGCGATCTTGGAGCCGACATTTCCAGTCTTGCTGCGAGTGCTGAACGTGTACGCGAGCGAGCGATGGCGGATCGAGGCGCCGAGCATCTTGAGGATGATCACCGCGTGCGGGATCGCCACGAGTCCGTGCAGCACTGCGATGGCAGGGTACCACTTTCGCGCGACCTTGATGATCTTGAACCACTGGAGGCACCTGTCCAGGTACGTGTCCTCGAGCTGGTTGTAGAACAGCGCGCTGCCGCCGAAGAACACGACGGCGGCCACATGGAGCGTCAGGAGCGTGAGCCACAGGATGGCGAACGCGCGCGGCGACACGCGGACGACTTGCGCTGCTCTCGCCATCGAGGCTGCTGCTGCTGCTGCTGGTGACGATGATAGTCGTGTGGGGAGGACAGCAACGAGTTGCAGTGTGCAACGCGATGTATGTATTCTCAGTCATGGGACGAGGCGATGTTGAGATCTTATCCGAGGATGCCATGGCAACTGATCATCAGTGGCCACCACTGGCCGATCATCTTTCAACCGGCCAAGCTTCGTTGTTATATCTTAATGAAGGCGACAACGAACAAACGAACGAACGAACCGATCGCTACGACTCTGAGCTCAGTCCGAGAGCGCTGATCGAGGGGATAGCAATCGAGAAGGCGAGGTTGACTGCCGGCACACCCAAGATGTGCTCGATGACTGCCGGCATGTAGCTCGCGTACGCGCGCAACCGGCCGACACCGACGGACTCCGGTTCCTTGTCGTACAGCCACTGCACGGTCTCCATGTGCCGGAGACACAACTCTCCGTTGTCAAACCCGCCGCGCATGAACCCCACGTCGGGGTCGCGCGCATACAGGTACAGCATCGTGTCGAAGTTGCCGCCCCGCGCAGCGCTGATGATCGCACCGTTCGCTTCACCCTCGCTCTCGATCTGGTTCTCGTGCAACCACTTGAGAAGCTCGAGGTTGCCGTTCGCAGCCACGTACCCGATGTCGAACCGAGGAGTTCCGCTCAATCCGCGGGAGTACAGCCACTTGGCGACTTCGAGGTGTCCACACTCCACTGCACGGTCGAACGCCACGGGCGGAAGCAGCTCTCCGTCCGGCAGTTGCTCACTGATCCACTGAAGCACTTCGAGGCGAGCGTACGCAGCCACGTTGCCCACCCAACTCATCACGAACTGCATCCCCATGGCGTGGAGCCACTTGACGATATTCAAGTGGCCGTTCATCGCAGCGAAATTCATCGCGAAACCAGTGCATCGTTCCGATCGGTGCTCGTGCATCCACTGAATGGTCTCGAGGTGTCCGCTCAGCGCCGCGTAGTTCATCCCGTACCCCGAACAGCTCTCCGAGCGGTTCTCGTGGAGCCACTTGATGACGTGCAGATGTCCGTTCGAAGTTGCAGCGGTCATCGCGTCCGAGTCACCAAGCGCCGAGCCACGACGTGCATGCAGCCACTGGATGACTTCGAGATGCCCGCCTTCCGCTGCTTGCGCGATCGCTCCCCCACTGTACCCGTGCGGAAGATTGCGGTAGATCCACTGAACGACCTCGAGATGGCCGCCGCGAGCTGCTCCCGAGATGGCACTGTTGTTGAGCTGCTCGGGGTATCGTGCGGCGAGCCACTGGATGAACTCAAGGTCTCCCTGTCTCGCTGCGCGCTTGAAGCCTTCAGATACGTCGACATTGAACACAGGGCGTTCGTATAGGTACTTGGCGACGTCCGCGTGTCCGTTGCTGACAGCTTCGACGAGACGCACGTGCGGGTTCTCGACGACGTCCCGGTAGTTCTCGTGCAGCCACTTCAGTGCGTCGAGGTGGCCGCTTGCGGCCGCTGTCACGAACGCTCTGCTGACGCTCTCTGCGCTGCAACAGTAGAAATTCTTCGGGTGAGTCTGGAGCCACTGGAGCACCGCGAGCTGGTTCGTGGCCGCCGCTACTTCGGTCAGGTTGGGGAGGAAGATCACGTGTGGGTGGCGCTCGTCCAGCCACCGGAGCAGCTCCAGGTTCCCTAGTTCCGCTGCCTTGCGCACCGCGCTGTACGGCAGAACGCGCGGACAGTGCGCGTGCAGCCACTCGGCCATCGCGAGGTTGTCGTGCGCGACCGCGGAGACGAGTCCGGCGCTGCACTCCTGCGCCAGGTGGAACGGGTCCTCTGCGTCCGGCGACCGGCGCGCCGCGAGTCGCGGCAGCAGCGCCAGCAGGTTGGCGCCGCACGCGCGCGGCAGACTCCAGCGCGCTGGCAGCCCGCAGTCGAGACACGCGCTCACGGCCGCCACCACGTGCGGCAGCGCTGCGACGCGCGAGCCGCGGAGAGCGAGCACCGCGGACGCGAGCGGCGGCAGGAGCTCCTCAGTTGACATTTTCCTCAATAAGCACGTCAGAATCAGTCAATTAGCCAACACACACCACTCTCTCTCTCTCTTTCTCTCTCTCTCTTGGTCGCTCGCACGACACGACACGACAGGGATGCACGGTAGACAAGGCGCGCTAGAGGCTCTTGGAGTAGAGCTCGTGTCGCACGGCGGCGCTGCGCTCCTCGAGGCGCCGCGAGTTGGGCGGGTCCACGCGCATGGTGTAGTTGTACCGCCGCCGGAAGTCCTTCTTCTCCGTGAGCGACCGCAGCGCGAAGTAGTACTTGGCGTACACGGACGCCGAGATGTAGAGGTCCCACTGGATGTGGTGCAGGAAGAGCCGCTCGAGGCGGTTGATTGAGTGCAGCGGGTACTGCGGGTAGATGTTGCTGATCTCGACGTTCCAGGAGCTCAGGTCCTGCCACACCTTGGACGCCAGCAGCAGCCCGCAGAGCACGATGGGCTTCCACGTGACCGCGAGCAGCGGCACGTTCGCCTGCTCCATGAGGCGCTCGATGTAGATGAGGCAGACGATGGTGCACTCGGCGCTCAGCTGCGCCTTGTTGAAGAGGTTCTTGCAGAAGCGGAAGATCTCGTCGACGCTCGGCACGTGGCGCTTCGACGACACCTTCTCCATCACGAAGCTCGTCATCGGGAACACGCGCGGCAGCCGCACGAACGTGTACTTGTACTGCGGCGTCACGAAGTGCTCTTCGCGGAAGATCTCGTCCACGGGTAGCTCCAGCAGCCGCGGCGACGCGCTGCTGCTCAGCGGCGGCGGCGGCGCGCTCGGCAGCTCCAGCGCGTCCGGCTCGCCCTCGCGCGACACCGCGGCCGACAGAAACGGGCTCGCGCCGCGCTCGGCTGCGGCGGACAGCGACGACGACGACGACGACGCACCGCGCTGCTCCTCGCGGTGGCGCTTCTCGCAGCGGCGCAGGTGCTGGTAGAGCACGACGCTCACGCGGCGCAGGAAGTCGTCGTAGTTGGGCTGCGCCACGGAGCTGACAGCCGACGGCGGAACGAGGCTCGTCACGCGGTCGTCGGGCTTGCGGTAGCGCAGCGCCGCCGAGTCCGTCAGGCGCGGCGTGAACACCGTGTGTGTGGGCTGGAAGTGCACGCGCTTGGGCTTCGCCGCGCTGGTCGCCGAGCCGTCGCCGCTCACGCCCACGTCGTCCTCCACGGAGCTCGGGAGCAGTGGGGAGAGCGACACGCTGAGCGCCGCTGCCGCCGCGCCGCCCGCGCGGCTGCTGCCCACCATGGCGTCTGTCGCGCGCGCTTGAGGAGAGCGACAGATCTGATGTGAGCTCACAAAGATCTGACAATTGTGCGGGACGTTCCGATAGTGAAATAAATTGGGTGGGATAGTGAAGAAATGAAGGGAGTGAAGCCCTGCCGATCACCGATCGCCACCAGTCATTATTCTATCCGAGACCTCGGAGTCGACAGACCTCCCGAGAAGCGCGACCAGTACAGGCAGCAGCAGCTCCAGCAGAGGAAGATGGAGAACGCGGCGACACGCTTCGGGCAGCGCCTGGCGCACACCGGTACGCGTCTCAACGTTGATTGGCTTGGCAGCTGCGTCACGGCCACCTCATCGTGAACATGGCGGCGAATATGAACAGAGAAGAAGTACCGCGATCAGGCGCTGAAGAAGCTCACAGTGTACCTGACGAAGAAGAGCGAGTGGAGCGCGCTCGAGTGGGACAAGCTCTGGAAGGCGCTCTTCTACTGTATGTGGATGAGCGACAAGCGTCCGATCCAGGAGGAGCTCTCGACCAGCCTCTCGCAGCTCGTGCACAAGCTGCCGACCACGAAGCTCGCGCTCGGCTTCGTGCACAGCTTCTTTCGCACGATGCACCGCGAGTGGCACGGCATCGACGGTCTCCGGTACGCTCCTTTATCTGTGGCTGCGCTCCCGGCGGAGACGTCGAGAGAGAGAGGGAGACTGACTCGCTGCTGGTGTTCGCTCATGCAGTCTCGACAAGTTCTACTCGCTCGTGCGTAAGTTCGTGCACGAGTCCATCGCGCTGCTGCGCAACAACGACTGGGAGCACGAGGACGTCGAGTTCTTCGTCTCGATCCTCTCGAGCGAAGTTGTGAGCCAGCTGCCGAACGGTCTGCGCATGCACCTCTCCGACCTGTTCCTGGAGGAGACGTGGAAGGCGGCGGGCGCGAGCGTCGAGACGGATGCGTTCGTGCTGCTGCTCGAGCCATTCTTCACGCTCCTGAGCTCTGAGTACGACAAGGCGGTGTTCAAGCGCGTGCGCGAGCTCGTGTTCCTCCCGATGCTCTCGGAGTACAAGTTCGGCCCACAGCCGACGAAGAAGTCGACGACGAAGAAGAAGAAGAACGCGGCGGACGAGAGCGGCGAGACCGACGGCGACGACGAAGAGGAGGAGGAGGACAAGGTGTTCGAGCACGTTGAGCTCGTGTATGTGCAGCACCGCCTCTTCGCCATCGCGTCTGCCGAGTACGTCACCCCTTGCTGTGGTGGTGTGTAGTCGTAGCAGCCTCCATCGACTGCAGTGCATCTGACTGACTGGCGGACGTCGTTGACTCATTCGTGCACAGCGACACCGCCGAGCGCAACCGCAGCGGTCTGTACAGCCTGTACAGCAAGTTCTTCGCGCTCACGAAGGTCGACTCGCTCAAGGCGGCGCAGGAGGAGGCGTCCAAGCCGAAGCCGTCGCCGAAGAAGAAGAAGAAGGCGAGCACGAGCGACGAGCCCGCGGAGGCGGAGACGCCGGTGCCTGCAGCCAGCGACGCCGCGAACGCTTCGGAGAAGAAGAGCAAGAAGAACAAGAAGCGCAAGAAGAGCAACCAGGCGGACGCCGAGAACGCGGCGGCTGTGGAGACGACGCCGGTTGTCGAGGTGGCGACGGAGGCGGAGCCGGAGAACCCGAAGAAGCACAAGAAGCAGAAGACTGCTGCGAAAGCTCCGGAGGAGGCGACGCCGGTTGAGATCCCTGTTGCTGTCGAGACCGCCGACAAGAAGAGCAAGAAGAAGAAGACGAAGACGAACGCCGAGAAGACTCCGGAGGTCGCTACGGTTGTCGATGCCTCCGAGAAGAAGAGCAAGAAGAGCAAGAAGACCGAGGCGGAGCCTGCTGCGCCTTTGGAGGAGGCGAAGAAGCCCAAGGAGGAGGTGAAGAAGCCCAAGGAGGAGGTGAAGAAGCCCAAGGAGGAACCGGCGAAGGCGAAGAAGAGCAAAGAGTCGGCGAACGTCGTTGTTCCCGTGAAGGGTGAGAGCGCCAAGGGCGAGAAGAAGAAGGTTGCGAAGATCGAGGAGCCCGCGCAGCCGGAGAAGCCGAAGAAGCAGATCGTCATCAAGAGCGGCATGAAGTTCCAGCGCTGCTCGGGCTGCAAGGGCTTCGGCAAGGGCTTCCTCCCAGCCGGCAAGGACACGTGCGGACACTGCGAGCGGCGCCAGAAGGTGCAGAAGAAGGCGGCAGCCGCGGTCGCGAAGAAGCGCAAGGCGTCGGAGATCGCCGCGTCGACCGCTGCGGCGGAGGCGGACGCCGCGAATGCCAAGAAGGTGACGTTCGGCAAGAACAAGGCGCTGCCGCACGAGCTCTCGGTGAAGCGCCTGAAGGCGTCGGCGAAGAAGGAGCCGGTGGTGAAGGAGGAGGTGAGCATCAAGGGCGTGCTCAAGGCGACCTCGGTGCCGCCGACGAAGGCTGCGAAGAAGGATAGCAGCAAGAAGGCGGCGGGCAAGGGCCGGATGAAGGCCGCAGACTTCTTCTGAGCGTGGTGAGGAGCTCGGGATCTCGATAGACATGTTTTACTATGCGCTTTCCCTCGTCGTCGCTCTTGCTGGCTGGTGCGCAACTCTGGATGATCGCTGGTGTGAGTGCCTGTCGATGTCGATGATGAGCGTCTTGAGCTCATGGTGTTGATGGAGAGAGACTGGTGTCCGGTGTTGCGAGACTCAAAGCATGACCTTGTCGGCGCTGGTCTTGTAGTCCCAGCGCCGTTTGACGATGTCGAGCAGGCTCTGGCGGCTCATGGTCGCGAGTTTGCCGTCGCGAACGAAGCCCGCGAGGTTCTCTGGCGGCAGCGCGAAGATGTTGGCGACCTCGTGGAGGATGTCGAAGAGATCGTCGATCGCCGCGTGGTGGAACGACCGGAAGATCTGGCGGTACGCGTTCACGTCGCGCAGCAGCATGCACGCGCCGTCCGGGTCGAAGCGGAACTTCTGCAGGTGCTGGAGGTACAGATCCTTGAACCTCGTGCACAGCGCGATGAGGAATCGGTCGCGGTTCTCCTCCACCTGCGAGAACCAGGAGAACGCAACCAGGTCAGCGAGCGCAGTGGCTGACGTGTGCCTCCGGAAGCCACACAAGAATGACGCACCAATACGCGGCAGATGGTCGTCACGAGAGGCTGAAGGTAGTCGATGCACTTCCGGCACGCCCTCGACGACGACAGCGACATGTTCGCCTCGCTGCCGATGAAGTCGCTCTTGTCTTGCGTCGTAGTCAGGATCCCGTTCACGTGCTTCTCAGCCACTGCGAACACCAGCTGGAGGCCGTTCGCGATCGTGCGTTCCAGCTTGTCGAGGCACCTGCGTTTGTTCTCGTAGCAGATGCTGTCGGACGTGAACATCACCCAGAAGGGTCAGCTCCGCGATCTCACTCCTCTCCCTACATGCAACGTGAAGTGATGCGTACGTGAACTGAGTGGGCGAGTCGTTAAGCGTCGGAGAGATCACGGTGTCGAACAGGTCTTCGAAAAAGTCGATCTGTTTGAGTACCGCCTGGGGAGGGTGTGCCCACCGCGGTCAGCGCGTTCCGACAAAGTTGATCGGCCGCTCGCTGCGTCACACGCACCTCGAGGATGGAGAAGAACTGGCGCGCCGACTCGGTGGTGACGAAAGGTTCCTGCAGGATCTCGTTCGCCATCGCGCACATTTTCTGAAGCAACCAACGAGCGACGAGCATCAGACAGCGCTGAGCGAGACGAGAAGCAGGATCGCCTGCCAACGTACTCCGAGGTATTCGTCGCCGAACGACGCGATGAACGACGAGAAGGACTTCGTCACGAGGTCCGCGCGGAGCTCCGAGTCTTTCAGGATGAACTCGCACCGGGTGACACTCTCCTTCATGGCAGCCTGGTACTGTTCTGGAACGCCTTCGTCATCGCCAATCGCGAGCAGCGCGTCGTAGAAGACAACAGAAGCAGCTTCTGGCGTGGACATGCCGCCTTCTTTCTCCAAGTTCGCTGAAGAGGCCCCGAGGTTGGCAGACGACTGCGCATGCGCCGCGTACGACAAATTGTGCGCGGACACGCTCACAGCTGAAGCGGAAGTCGCAGCGTGGTGCTTGGACTTCGTCGCAGCCGCTTTCTGCTTCGGTGTGAGCTGCTGTGGGAACCTGACGCTCGAGAAGATGCCTTTGAACTGCTGCTGGATCAGCTCCAGCTCGGTGCGGAAGTACCGCTGGCGATGGCTGCCGAAGAGGGAGTGGAGCTGCAGGTTCAGGAACGTGTGCATCCGCTCCTGGTCTGCGCTTAGAGAGTCCGTGGAGTGCTCTTCTGCTACAGCTGAGTCGTTGTCTTCCCCGTCGCTATCTGGTATCGGCTGACTCGGCGTCGGGGCGATCGCAGCAGCCTCCTCGATCTCGATCGTCTCGATGGTCGACGCAAGCGTGCAAGTCTTCTCGTACGCAGCGGAGAGGAGACGAACGTACTCGAGCCCCGAGTCGATCGACGGCGAGGCAGCAGCCGTTGTGGGATCACCGTCAAACGGATTCGCCGGCGACTCTCGTCGCACGTTCAGGAACTGGTCCAAGTACGAGAAGATCCCGAACGCCGGGTCGTTGAACAAGCGCTCGACAAGCAGCTCCCGCGTCGAGTTGCACGCCGCAGGAGGGAAGACGCGATGGATCACAGCGAACTGCTGCTTGCAGATCACGCCGATCTTGGAGAAGAGCGACGCGAGGTCTTGGATCGGATCGAGAGACGAGATCGTCGTGGAGCTCATGCTCCTGTGCGCGGCGTTCATGTGCACGTACGACATCGGAAACACTCGTGAGTGAGCACCGCGAAACACACGAGCAAGACACGCAAACGTACTTGGCGAGCTGGTCCTTCATGACGTTCCACACGTAGCGGTCTGCCACCTTCTCCTTGTCCGTGTACTCGATGAGCGACTCGGCGCACTTCCTCATCCCCTTGTCGTCGTTCCTCTCCTGCGCGTCGCTGAACTCGTTCAGCAGGTCGTTCTCGATCGTCTGGCTCAGGCGCTCGATCTCCGACACCGCAAGCGCGATCGATGGCGACGAGAGCTCCGTCGAGAAGACGCACATCTTCTTGATCGCGCGGGACGCCTCGTGGAGCTGCGCCGGGTCCTGGAGCGTGTTGAACAGCCGGTTGCTCGACTTGGCGAGCTTGCTGGACGGGTCGTTGAGCGCGAGCAGCGCCTCCATCATCTCGTCCGTCTCGAGCACCCGCGTGCGCTCCTGGTCCAGTGTCTGCAGCTTGTCGCCGATGACGACTGCGGTCGAGCTGACCTTCGTGAAGCGCTCCTCGAGGTCCTCCATCTGCACGCAGATTTGCTATTACCACAGGGCCGCACGCTTCGTTAGTTGGTCACACACAGTGTCGAGCGAGAGAGAAAGTGTGTGTGTGTGTTGATCACCGTCCACATACGCCGAGCAGCAGCTCCGGGTTCCGCAGTCCGTCGTGGAGCTTGGTGCTCGCCTTCTGGTTCTCCTTCTCGAGCGCCGCGATGCGCTCCGAGACGACGTGGCGCTGCTTGACGAGCCGCTCGATCGCGTCCGCGAGCGCGCTCTGCAGGTCGTTCATCGAGCGCGTCTGCTGCTTGAAGGACGCGCCACGCGCGAGCGAGAGCGAGGATGCCGAGACGCTCGCCCTGCGGGTCGCCGTCGTACCAGCCCACGTGCTTGCGAGCAGCTCGTCTACCATCACTTCTGCATCGAAGCACGCGGAGGCTGCGGGCGGCGCACCCGAGAGACCCGCGACCGACTGGATCAGCTTCTCGAGCTCCTGGCTGCGCGGCGCAGCAGCAACAGCAGCAGCATGTGCACCTCCGCGCATCGGACTTGCTTGTGGTGTCGCTTCAAGTACTGACCATCACTCTTCGATCAATCAAGTGGGTTTTCTACCAATAAGATCACGGAAGCGAAATACACTTACTTTTTGTAAGCGGTATCCACTCCCCCTCTGTCCTCCCCCTTCATTCCAGCAAACCAACGGAGCCAACGACGACGAAGATGGCGCGCAAGAGCAACTCACTGCTCGCAGTCCTGCTGCTGGTCATTGTGGGCGTCTTCGGCGGCTGCGCGGCGGCCACCAAGGCGCACGCGAGCCACATCCTCGTGGACTCAGAGGCGCAGATCGACGAGCTGCGCGCGGAGCTCGACCAGGCGAAGAACGTCTTCGCGACGTTCGCGAAGCTCGCGCGCGAGCACTCCAAGTGCCCGTCGTCGAAGAAAGGCGGCGACCTGGGCACGTTCGGCCGCGGGCAGATGGTGCCAGAGTTCGACCAGGTCGTGTTCGAGCAGGAGGTCGGCGTGGTGCACAAGGTGAAGACGCAGTTCGGCTGGCACCTCGTGCTCACGTCGACGCGCTCGGACGGCACGGAGGAGCCGCCGTCGGCGCTCTACCTGCTCTTCCGCGACTTCATGGTCAAGGTGTCGCCGTTCATGGGCCCCGTGCTGCTCGTGATCATCATGTACATGGGCAGCCGCTCGAGCGCCAAGTCCGGCGCGCCGAAGGCTCGCGCGAGCCACATCCTCGTCAAGACCGAGGCGGAGGCCGACAAGCTGCACAAGGAGATCCTGGCGGCCGCGGACCCGGCGAAGAAGCTCGCGGAGCTCGCGAAGAGTAAGAGCCAGTGTCCGTCGGGCGGCAAGGGCGGCGACCTGGGCTCGTTCGGCCGCGGGCAGATGGTGCCGGCGTTCGACAAGGTCGTGTTCGAGGAGGAGGTCGGCAAGGTGCACAAGGTGCAGACGCAGGTGCGCTGCGTGGTGGCTGCGACTTGTATCGCCGGAGTGCGCGCGAGTTCTGACGCCTGTGGTGTGTGTGCAGTTCGGCTGGCATATCCTCATCTGCACGGAGCGCTCGGGCGAGGCACCGAAGAAGAGCGAGTAAGCGCGTCCCAGTGCTCGCGCAGCAGCCCCCGCCGTCCATGCGCGCTCGTAACCACGCTCCCAATCGAACTCGGCTGCGTTCATAGTCTCGAGCTCTCACGTGCAACTTCGCGTCCTCCTACTCGGGAGCGCTCGCTCCGCCCAGTGCCTCCCGGAGCGTCGTCGATCCGCTTAGAGGTCGTCCTTGTTGTCCGCGTCGAGGTCGTCGGGCATCCCGGAGCGCGACGTCGTGAGCACGAGGTGCCACCCGAACTGCGTCTTCACCTTGTGCACCACGCCCGTGGGCTTCTCGAACACGACCTGGTCGAACTCGGGCACCATCTGTCCGCGGCCGAACGTGCCGAGCGCGCCGCCGTTACGGCTCGATGGACACTGGCTCTTGCTCTTGGCGAGCTCGGCGAACTTGGCCGCCAAGTCGTCCGCCGCCTCCACCTCCGCGAGCAGCTGGTTCACCTCGGTCTCGGTCGGCACGAGGATGTGGCTCGCGCTGGCGGACGGCGCGCCCGCAGAGGTCACGACCGCCAATAGCGCCACGAGGAGCGCCAGGAGCACCATCCACACAGACTTGCGCGCCATCTTGTTGTCGTTGCTGGTTGCTGGTTGCTGGTTAGATCTCGTTTTGATCGATGCGAGCCAGTTGCGATGCAGGGAGCGAGTTGATAGAGATAAAATCGAGGTAGTGATTGCAGTTCCTGACGTTACGGACCTGTTTGCACCGTAGTGTTCGTAAGTACAGGTTTTTCTGTCCAGACTTCAAGCATATCTTGTGAGCTGGTCTGCAAATTACTCACGACGCCGAGCCATCTGCTCGCCGCCCAGCCGATCCTGCTGGTGTAAGTGTGTGTGTGTGTGTTGCAAGCTGGCATGGTCGCACTGACCGAAGGCACCACGTGGCTCGCTTGCATCCGCATCAAGTACTGAGCACTGAGCACTAAGCAACGCGTGTGGGCCACACCATCGCGTTACTTCACGCAATTCGAACCGATTGGCTGCTCTGCGACTGGCGTCAGTGTGCAGACTCTTGAAGCCTCCTCGCGACCACGACCTCGAAAGGCTGCGCGACGACTCTCCTCCTCCTCCTCGGCATGCGCAAAAATTGCTCGCCAGCAGCGATCCAAGGTCGTCGCCGCCAGCGCGACATGCCTGGACATGCACTTGCTCGAAGCAGCAAAAGCGCTGCGTGGCGAGGTGCCATTGGCAGCAGCTCTGCGTGACGGCGGCTGTCAAACCAGCATGCCACAGCCGCCGCCACCGCCGCGTTCCTCGGCGCGGCACAGGAGCGTATTCAGTCCGACTCTCGGTCAGTCGAGATGTCGCGTCGCAGACAGTCGCCGCCGCGCAAGGTGCTGCGCCGTCGCCCGCGTTGGGTCTCTCGCTCGCTCAACCCCGCGACAGGAGCGAGCGAGAGCGCGAGCACAAGCAGCAGCAGCTCCGGGCTGAAGCAACGCTGCTAGCAAAAACGAGCAAGCGCGGCGACCACGCTTCCGGCTTTCACCTTTCGCTGCTCTTGACGGTGTTCTTCGTCGGATCCAGGCAGCTCCAGCCTGGAGCTGTGCAGGCTCAGTTCCGAGAGCCGACGAAGCAACCTGCAAACCGGCTGTCAGTCAAAAGGCGACGGCGGCCCCTTCTTTCTCGCTCTGAAGTAACGCGAATCGCGCTACTTCTCGCTCTTCCGCCCGCTCGGTTGTCGCTCGCATTTTCGCATTTCCGCCTCGAGCAGCGCTGCTGGCGAGTTGTCCGCCGTCGTAGTCGCCGTCGCCGCTGTCGTCGTCGTCCGTGTGTGTGTGTCTGTCGGAGTCCCGTGTGCGTGAAGTGTACGTAAGCGCGAGCGCGTAGCAGCGGCAGCCTCTGTCTGTGCGTGCGAGAGAAGTAAACATCGAATCCAATGGGCTCCCACTCGGACACCGAGCAGCTCAGCATGGAGGCCGTGGCGCACGTGACGGCGTCGAACGGCGCCCCGAAGCTCAGCGCGCTGGCGCCGCCGACGCAACTGCGCTCGGACGCGCTGGCGGGCGCCGCGCCGCTCCCCACGATGGGCGGCGGCGTGAGCGCGGCGGCGCTCCCGGCGCACCTGCGCGACCACGTCGTGGCGGTGAGCTCGACTGCGACCGGGCACGCGGCGGCGCTCGAGGGCGAGCTGCTGCCGCCCATGTCGGCACCCAAGCGCACGCCGCTGCAGCCGGAGAACATGAAGATGGAGCCGACGATCGGCATCAACAACCGCCCGCTCATCAAGCGCGTGATCGTCTGCGGTGCCGGCATCATCGGGCTCACGACGTGCTACTACCTCGCCAAACAGGGCCACGAAGTGCTCTGCGTCGAGAAGGAGGCTGGCGTGGGCACGCAGGTGAGCTACTGCAACGGTGCGTTCCTCGACCCGGCGCTCTACGCGTCGTGGTCGGACGAGCGCCTGCTGCGCAAGGGCATCGCCAAGGGCGGCGGCTCCTCCTCCAAGACCAAGAAGGAGAGCGCCGCGACCTACGACCGCTCCACGGTGTCCCACATCCCCGCGAGCGACCTGAGCGGTGCTATGGACGGCGCCGACGGGCCGCCGGCGGACGCAGCGGGAGAGACGGCGGCCGCAGCCACCCGCCGCCCTCGCAAGAACAGCATCCTCGTGCGGCGGCACTCGTCCGGCAGCATCAAGTGGCCGGCGCTCGGGAAGCCCATGAAGGTCGAGATGAGCGCGTTCCGCGACACCAAGTTCTGGAAGTGGGGGCTCCAGTTCATGATGAACTCCAAGGCGCCGCGCGCGAACGAGCACGGCCGCACGATCCGCGAGCTCGGCTTCTACAGCATGCTCAAGCTGCGCGAGCTGCAGCTGTCGACGAAGAAGGGCGAGCTCGAGATGGACCAGACGGCGCAGGGCACGATCGAGGTCTTCCGCACCGCGGCGGCGTACGACATCACGATGGAGTCGGACCGCACGCGCCACCTTGAGGAGCTCGGCATGGAGCTGCAGCCGCTGACGTCGACCGAGGGCCACAACCTCGAGCCGACGCTCCGCCCGGAGATGTTCAACTCCGGCGCGCTCTTCTCCGCGTTTGGCACGAACGGCGACGTGCACAAGATGTGCGAGTCGCTCTACCGCCTGTGCATGCGCGAGGGCGTGATGTTCCGGTTCAACACGGAGGTGGCGCACATCCTGACGGACAAGTCGAACGTCATCGCGTTGCAGACCCGGCGCGGGTCGCTGATCGAGGGCGACGAGTTCGTGCTCGCACTCGGGAACTCGACCGCTCCGATCGCCAAGAAGATCGGGCTCAACCTGAGCATCTACCCCGTCAAGGGGTACGTGCTGTCGGTGCCCGTGAGCGACCGCTTCCAGGCACCGCTGCACAATGTGTACGCAGGCGGCCACGCGCTCGTGTCTCCTCTCGGCCGCGTGCTGCGCATCTCGGGCGGCGTCGACTTCTCGAACCCGAAGAAGAAAGAGTCGAGCCAGAAGCGCTTCGACTGGCTGCTCGCACAAGCGAAGACGATGTTCCCGGACGGCTACCTGGACGTGGCGAAGATGCAGACGCACGTGTGCTGGCGTCCCGTGACCGCGGACGACGTCCCGCTCATTGGTCGCACGAAGCTCACGAACCTGTACGTGAACGCCGGACACGGTTCGAAGGGCTGGACGCTCTCATTCGGGTCGGCGGCGCTGCTCGCAGACGAGATCAGCGGGCTGCGTCCGCAGCTCGACATGACCAAGTTCGACCCGCACCGCTTCGGTTTCTTCGGGTAGCGCCGAGCGCTGGACGACGGCGACGACGACGACAGATAGACACTCCAGTATCATAGTACGTACTCTCGCGGCGGGCGATGCATGTTATTTGATCGATAGAGCTTTCCCTTCCTCTCTAGGACGCGCGTTCAGCCCCGAGAGGCGACGACCGAGTCGAGCGGGGTTTAGATTACAGCGCGAGCCACGCGTCTTCAGTCTCCAGCTCGAGCGGCGTCACTGCGATCCAACCGTTCAGCACGAGCGGGAGAACGTGCTGCTGGAAGTACGGGCGGTCGTGCAGTTTGCTCTCCAACCATTCCTCGCAGACGGCGTACTGGTCGCGAGCGAGGAAGATGCGCTCAAGCGTGGAGCTGACGAAGCAGTTGTCGACTTGAGCCTCGCGCCAGGATCGGAGACGCTTGAAGACTCGCTGCGCTACGACCGCCTCGCAGAAGTCCACAAGCTGCTGCAAGACGCTTTCCTGGTGCGTCGACACGAAGACTCGGAGCTCGTCCTCATCGTACAGCGGCCTGGGCAGCCCCAACACCTTCTGGAAGCAGCGCAGCTTCTGCTTGAGTTCAGCTCGTCGCAGGCGGGATCTCCGCCGCTTCTCGACGTACTGCGCCATGGTCTGGAGACATTCGTCGATGGTCGGAGTCGCAGGACACTTACTCTGGCGCTCTTCTCCCTCGTCCTGGTTGCTGCGAGCTCCAAAGTCTTCGACCATGATCTGCTTCGTCGCCTGCAGAGACACATGGTGGAAGTGACAGGGAAGTTCGTCTACGATGAGACTCCATCGAACTCACTCGGCTCACCTTGATGAGAGTGTCGAGCCTCCCGAGACTCGACGGTCGCGATTGCTGGAGCTTTGCCCACGAATCGTCAAAGTCGAAGACGGTCATGGGTCGCACGGCGCGCTTGCTGGGTGACATCCTGTGTCTGTGGTGGCGACTGTCATGCGCGGATACAGGCGCTAGACGATCCAGGACAAAGTCTGGCTCCGAAGTCTCCTCGAGGCCAGCACTCGATGCACCGATCTTCGTTGCAGTAGACGCTTCACAGCTCTCCGGTGCTTCAGACTGGTCCCCGACTTGATTGTCTGAGAACGGAGCCCGCTCGGATGTGGGCTGCACCCAGTTCGCAGACTCGTGCTCGCTGATCTCGACAGGGTCGCTCGCAGTAACAAGCGCGACTGTTGCTGCTGTCGCTCTGTGGACTGGACTACATTCCGGATCGGGCGATGAGTACAGCGAGCAACTCGTTGGCTCGCGCCTCAAGACAAGACTGGCGAGCGACCGCGTTGACGCTGACGGCGCGGAATCCTGGCTCACAGGAGACACTGGACTCCAGTTTTCTTGATCCTCACCTGCAACGGAGACTTCAGGCTGGTGGTCGCTGGCTTCGACAACCGCGTTACCATCGCTCCCAGAGGCGTTGAGATCGACGGACCTGTCGTCGTTGTCGTTCACTGTGGACTGGCTTGGCAGTGCTTCTTCTGGTGTGGATGTGAGAAGCTCTGAACGTGCCTTCGCTTGAAAGTCCTCACCGAGAGCACGAGTGGTGTCGGCGGAAGGTGAGGTAGCGAGTCCAAGCTCTCGCTCGTTAGATGATGACTCAGCTGGCACATCCGACTCGAAGAGCTCTGGAACGCGAGTATCAGGGGATTGACCACAGTGTGTGTCCTGATCTCCCAGTGAGCTGGTCCTGTTCTCGTCTCCATGAACCTCGTTCGCGTGATCTGTTGTGCTCGTCGCTGAAGGTGTTAGAGTGTGATCGCTGTGTGTTTCACTTGCAGTCAACTCGCTTCCACATGCTTCGTCATCTTCAATGTCTTTCCTCTCATCGAGCACAATGCGCGCGCACGCTTGTTCCCTCGGGACGCCAGAGGTCACAAGCGGCATCACCGACTCCGAGATGGCTTCTTGCGGAGTACAGACAGTTCCGTCATGACTGTCTTCGGCGACTGGGTTAGGTGCAATCGGATAGTCGGCATACGCGTCCGTGAGGTCACGTTGATCCTCTTGTTCGGGAGCCATCTGAGGGTGTTCAGATGACTTGGTCTCTTTGAGAACGAAGATGTCCACGACATCTAACAGATAGCCTTGCACGTCTGGGACATCGCCTGTCGAGCCCCCAATCTGTAAAGCAACATCAAGAGTGACGTCCTCCTCCGCTGCGAACGAGTCGCTTGATCGAAGTGGTTCAGCACTCGATTCTTGCATCGGCGTGGCGACTGAGTTTGATCTTGGATCTGAGACTTCGTCGCCGAGTGCTGAGGAAACATCCATCGAGCTGTTCGGTGATACGACAGAAGCATTGGCTTGCTGACTTGCTGCTGTTTCTCCCTCGCGAAGACCGTAGTGTGGGCTCTCCGATCCGATTCGAGAAGGCTGTGCAGCCAAACGATTGCCGTGAACTGCCAACTTTGCTGCTTGAGACGCGTGCTTGGGGGACATTGTCTTGGATCGACTCGGCGGCTTGATCTTGCTCACTCGAGTCACCGGGATGACTGGCGGCAGCATCTCCACTGCCGTTGAATTGCTGTCATCGCCCCTGCATGTTGAACTCGCGCGCTCCGTGTCTCGGAAGCTGGCGCACTTGTGCAAGAACATGGCAGACCTCTCATCGAGCGACGGGATACTTGCCCCGACAGTAGCTGCAGCAGTCGCAGCTGCAGCAGTCGCGGCTGCTGCAGCCATGTCAAGCTGCTGCTTCAAGTAGCAGATCTGCTCCTGAAGCAGAGTGATCTCAATCTCGCTTGCGGTTCGCTGAAGTCGTTTCTCCGATGCTCCAGTGCCACGCGGCGATCCGCCCGAGTCTAAGCTCTCGACGTTCTTCTCCACCTTGTTCTGGATGTTCCGCGCGCGGTTCGCGTACTGGAGCGTGCTAAACGTCTCCTCGCTGTGATCTTTCAGCGGTGACACACACGCGCTATCAAACACGACGAACAGCGTCAGAGTGCGACACAAGCGCTCCTCGCAGTGCAGTGCACGACTGTCTCGGCTTACATGAACAGAGTCATCGAATTCCCTCCCAGCGAGTCGCGCAGCAAGCGGGTGAGTTTCGAGGAACGGTAGGGAACGAACGGCGCCGCTGTGTCTGCGCCATCGCTGCTGTTTCGTCGCTTCTGACTCATGTCGTCCCCGAGTGCATTGATCACATGTCCGAGCGCCGAGAGTCCGACTGCAACAGCAGCAGTGTCACCCCGTGTCTGTTAGGCTCTGGCGTGCGAACCGGAACGGACTTCACCACTAGCAGAAGCGTACCGTTGATCTGTATGCTCTCCTTCATCTGAAGCCCCTCGACTTGGGTTTTCTTTGTCCGCTCGCTGCCCGCCAGGTCCACGAACGTGAGCTTCGTCTTCTTGATCTCGTTCACGAACTTGCGCGCGACCTCCATCGTGTAGATCGCGTGCGAGCGGCTCGACGTGTTGTTGATTGCGTTCGCGCTCACAACCTGCCGCGACCTCCCGAGGTTGAGCAGCTCGAGCGCCTTCTGCACGTTCTCAGCCTGTAGCTGCCGCAGGTTCTCGACCCAGACCTTGTGCTCGTCTTCGCGGATTGTGAGATGGCTGTCTTTGCCGGTGTGGTGGTGCGAGTTGCTTCTCGCCTGGAGCAGGTCGCGCAGTTCGTCGCAGTAGATTTCGAGGAACGACACATGAAGCGTCTTGACACTCGGCTCTTGGCGCAGCGCGGCGAACACGTCGCACAGAAAGCGCGGCAGGAGTCCGTCCTCTTCACCAAGTCTGTGCGCGCGCGGCTCTTTCTTGTCCCTGTCACTGCCTTCTCGGTCTTCGGGCCGCACGGGCGACCCTGCTGGCGTGCAGCTCGTCTTGTTGCCAACGGTGTACGTCTTGCCTGATCCAGTCTGTCCGTACGCGAGTACCGTGACGTTGAAGCCGTTGAGGAACGATGTCAGGAGTGGTTGTAGGGAGGTCGCGTAGACATCTGCCAAAGCGAGGGAGTGCTGTGTGAGCAAAGCAGTTGAGCCGAGGTGTGCTCGGATCTAGAGCTCCAGCGAGGTTGGTGAACGCACCTTTCTGCGTCGACTCTGGCGAGAACACGTGATCGAACCTGGTGTCAACGAGCTCAGCAAGCACAGTAAGCTTCGCGGTCACTGTCGGCTGAAGCCCATGCGTCCCGACGCACGTGAACGTCTTCGAGCCGTGGTCTCGATTGCACTGGAGCGTGTTTTCATCCGCTCCGACCAACACGCACGGCGGATGCGTTGCCCGCTGCTGCTGTGGTAGCGGCACGTCTGCCGCGCGCTCGACCGTGGGCGTCGTTGCTGGTCGCACACGCACAGCAACGCGGACGGGTGACGGCGCGAGCGCGCTGTTGCTGGATCGTCGCCTCCCTCTGCGCATGGCGTAACCGGCACTGCGGATTCACGAAGTTGGAAGTGAAAGGTGTTCAAGCCGACCCGCTTTGTGAAGAAGCGCCTGACGAGCTGCTGAAGGCGCAGGACTGTTTCCAGATCAGCGAGTGCTCAGACCGGATGCTCGAGTCCGCGCGGAGTCCGACGCACTGCCAGGACGCGTTCTTCGTCTCGAAGGACGGTCGAATCGATGTGTGTGGTGCACGATATTTCGTCAGCAATCCACGATGTATTCTAATGAGTTGCTGCGCGCTCTGCTATCGCTGGCTGTTGCCATCACCACGCAGAATAGACTCGCTCAGCACGCAGGTCATCCGCACGCTTCAGTACCGACCTAGCGAACGACGGCCGCAGTACCAAGAGCTAGCAACCAGAGATTCACTTGCAGTTTCGATTCTCAGATAATTCGTCTATTTAGCCAAATTATACGAACGAATGCATCTAGTAGGCGAATATACTGAGCAGTTCTGTAATATACGTTCGACACCTTCTCGTAGAAGTTCTTCCTTGAGAAACACACAAGAAGGAAGGAAGGAGCACCCAGAAGCGATTGCGCGCGCGCAGGTCCCCGCCGAGCCCCGAGCCTCTCCAGCCTCTCGAGCCGCTGCCGCACCTCCGCGCGGAAGCGTCTGCGCGCCCACGAGCCCATGGAGGCCGCGCGACCGAAGCGCCGGCCGCAGCGCCACAAGCCCAAGCGCCGCGCGAGTGACGCGCCACCCCCATCCGCTCCACGAGCTTCGTCGCCGCCGCCAGCAGCAGCAGCAGCATCCCCAGCGACATTAACAGATGACGCAGAAGACACCGCCGAGGGTGACGAGAGCGAGCTGCTGCTGGACGAGGGTGTGCTGGCGGCCATGGAGGCGGATCTCGGCCCGAGCGACCGCGAGATCGCGCGCCATGAGGACGAGCTGCTCAGTCTGCTGGGCGCCGCGCCGCTGAGCTCCGACGCGCCGTACGCGGCAGCCAGCGATAGCCAGGACGCGCCGCTCGCCAGTGGCAGCGAGTCCGAAGAGAAGGATGACGCCGTCGCGGGGGCAGCGCACTCACCCAGCGCGCCGGCGTTCGACGACGAGCACGACGCGTTCGCTATGGCACATGGGGTCACAGTAGCAGCAGGTGTGATGGAAACAGCACTGGCGCCTTCTGCGCCGTGCTTGAGCGAGTCGGAGGACGAGGGCGTCGCACCGACGCCAATACTTCCTGTCTCGGTGGTCGCGTCCGCGCCGCCAGCAGCCGAGATGGAGGCGTCACCGCTCGCAACAGCGCGGAAGCAGCTGGTGCTGAAGCCTCAAGACGGACTCGTCGCGACTGGCGCGCCGGAGGGCTTCCCGGACTCTTCGCCGTCGGGACCGAGGACGGCGGCGACGCCGTCTGCACCGCCGGCCATGGACTTAGACGAGCCACCGAGCGGCTTCGTCGACGCGAGCGCGTTCAGCGGCGGCGCAAATTTGTCGCCTTCGCTCCCGAGCGAGACGGAGCCATCCGCCCCACCGGTGATCGACATCGACAGCGCGAGTCCGACTGGTGTGCTGGAGTTTGCACCGTCTGCACCACCCGAGAGTACGGCGACGTCCACACCTCCTGCGACGGACGCGAGTGTCGGAGGAGCTGTAGCCGTGACGCCGTCCTTGTCGCCGACAGCGTCGAAGACAATCTCGCGCGCAAGGTCGCTCGATCCTGCCGCGATCGCGGACTCGCCTGCTGAAACAGAAAGCGAGAAGGAGGCGGTGGCTGCAGGCACAGTGGGCCGAGTCGTCCGGGACACGTTCGCGAAAGCGCGCATGGTCGAGACTAGCCGACACTTGTACCCGTCCGTCCCGCAGGGAGCTCTCGCGGGAGGCGTGCGCGAAGGCGGCTCGTCGTTCGCCCAGGTGTCTGCAGACGGTCAAGTGATGTCGAGCGGCAGCACAACCGCAGTGGCGCATCCGAAGCGGATACACATCAAGTTGGACCCGTTCGTGAACTTTGAGATCAACCTGATGCGCGCCGAGGCGTCGCAGAAGCGACAGGAGCGCAAAATGCAGCGGATCGAAGCGAACAAGGGGGAACTCTTCTCGAGGCTCGAGCGGTATCTCTTCTCCGAGTACCTTCTCCACAGTTCGGCGTCTGTGCTCGAGTCGTCGAAGACGGAGGTGGACAACCTTATGAAAAAAGGTGCGTGGATGTTGCTGCAAGGTTCGTATCAGCGCACGACGCGTGTTCACAGTGTGTGCATCGTGTTGCTATGCTGCAGTTTGGACAATCGAGACGAAGCGACTGTCGTCATCGCAGCGATGCGGCGATCATGTGGAGATTGAACAGCGGATGGAGTTCCAGACGGCGAAGCTCGAGCCGCTGCAGCTGCAGAAGCTGAAGGCTCACCTCGAGAAGCTCCGACAGCTACGTACCGTGGAGTCGTCCATGCATACGTTCGACCGCGCGACCGCCTACTTCCACGTCGAGCAGTACCTGAACGGGCTTCTGCACGAACCGAATCTGGTCGCGTTCTTGAACAAGATGAGCGCGTCGTGCGGGAGCAACGGCTCAAGCTTGTCTGCGCAGTCGACTGCTGTTGGCAACTTGGATCTCGTTCCGGAGGGGATCAGCTTCTTCGAGACTCTCCCATCTGGGTCCACACTCGCCTCCACGGTCGACCACCTGAAGTACTGTATCGACGTGCTGATGTACTTCGAGAAGAAGGTGACGGTGGATGAGAAAGGGTCATTCGGTCGCGTGCCGCACTCGTTCTACCGCGGCGAGTTGATTTGGCACAACCCGAATACCAAGTCTGGTCACAGCAGCAGCAGCAGTGGTCACGGCATGGTGCGCAAGATCAAGTGCTACGCGTGCGGGTGTTTGAACTCGCCGATGGAGACGAGCCAGTTCTGCAAACTGTGCGAGAGCTGCGACGTGGTGCTCTACCTCCCTCCGTCGTCGGTGTCGACGAACTCGAACGAGTGGTACTCGAGCGTTGTGCGCTTTCGGGAGTCGCTCCAGAAGTGGATCTCGGCGTGTCTCCAGAGTCTGCTGCGCACGAAGCTGCTGAGCAACATGCCGTACTTGCTGATGCACATCATGTACCTGCCGCGGATCGGTACCGAAGAGCGCTCGTGGCTGCTGCGTTACCTGCAGTTCCCGCGTGCGATGGTGGCGACGAACGGGACGCTCCGGCAGGCGTGGAGTGAAGATCTCGTGGACCACTACTTGGCGATGATTCATTTGGTGTTTCACCCGGAGAAGCTCCGCCGGATGTCCGTGCTGGTATCGAGTGGACCTCCTGCGAGTGGCTCGGCTCCGTCTGCGATGAACGGTGCGAACGAGAGTGTGGTATCGGTATCGCCGGAGTGGGTGCTGCTGGAGAACCCGGAGTTTTTGGACCGATGCTTTTTGTCGGATGACGACTTCGTTGCGGTCTTGAACCAGTTCCCCAACACATTCGCGTTCGAGCAGCTCTTCCAGTGCACGCTTGACACGAAGAAGAGCTTCAGCCGTGCGCTCACACTCGTGTTGGAGCTAACGCAAAGTCTGCGAGCGTTCCAGGAGTTCGAGAAGTTCCCTGTGCGCATCTCGCAGTTGCTCGGTGAGCTACTTGTGAACGCGTCGCAGATATCGGTGTCGACGTCTGCCGCTTCGAGGACGGACGAGTCGATCTACTACCCGACGCTGTTCGACCAGCTGTTCCTCACCGCATTGCACGGGCTGCTGGTCTCAGACTGCAACCGGATCGCCTGGAAGAGCCTGAGCGGGTTCCCGTTCGGATCGCTGTCGGAGCTGGCAAAGTGGGACGTTCTGGCGCTGCTGCTGTTCAACGTTCGCAGTGTGCCTCCAGAGGCGAAGAGCGTCGCCGGCTGGATGAAGTTCATTCAACGAGCGACGAGCGGATCGAGCGAGGAGAGCGAGCCAGGAAAGCTGGCGCGCGAGACATTGTGCGACCTCATCGCCTCCGAAACCGAGAACGCTGTCTACTTGCTCCAGGCTGTGGCACACCTTGCTGCGTCGTGCGGTGGGGAATTCAAGTCTGGGGGTTCGAGCGAAGGAGGACGAAGCGAGCTCGTCAGCGTCGCTGTGCACGAGCTGTTTCTTGCAGGATTCACCGTTCCGGCGTGCCAGAAGGCACTCGGAGAGAACGGTGAGCGCGCCGCAGGGCCGATCAGCACAATCTGCCTCAGTCACCCGTGGATCATCTCGCTGCTCATCAGCCTGCTTTTCAAGTACCACGAGTGCGCTGCAACCTGGATCCACGTATTCGAGACGTTCCCAGTGAACCGTTGGACTCCAACATCGTCGGATCTGATGAACATCCAAGAGTGGCTGTTGCTCGAGAACACGTCGGCTCCTCGCTGCGCGCTGGCGAGGTTTCTCCTGGATCACATCAACTGGGAGTACGACATCCATGGTAGCAAGCTGTTCACGAGTCCGTATCTGCACCGCCGAGTCGCTTTGATCGTGGCAGAAGCCTACGTCTTGTACAAGACACGACGAGAGCGAGCAACTGACCCAGCGTCGGCAATTGTCGTCTCCGGAAGCGGCGCGCCGCAGAAGCTGGAGGTCGCCGCGATCACGAAGTCGATTCGTCGGGCTCTCTGGCTCGAAGACACATTCGACTTCGCTCAATGGTGCTGGAAGATGGTGCTGAAGCTCAAGTTCTACTCTCCGCATACGCACGAGCCGTTCATCGAACTCATCGATCTGTCGCGCGATCGTTCGCGCGAAGCGCTGACACTTCGGCGGTGGTTCGCGAATGCGTCGCAACCGATGAACGCGAGCATCAAGAAGGTACCGTTCTATTCATCACTGGAGACCGAGCTCGAGCAGATGGCTGTGCGGACGGAGAAGGAGCAGCAAGCTCAGGAAATCGCGAAGAGCCACGCCATGTCTGGCGGAACTGGAGCGCCGATCCAGGAAGACATGGCAACAGATGAAGAGACTGGGAAGACTGTCGCGAGTACAGGAATCACAGCGACAGCAGCTCTGACGACCGAGCCGATCGTCGCGTACCTGATATGCCAGATCACGACGTTCGTGTTCAGCGACCGAATCGATCGCTGGGAGCCGCTCCTGCAACTGCTGAAGAAAGATCTCTTCCACGCCTCGATTCGCGTGCTTGACAACATTTTTCCGGTCTTGGCGAAGTTCGACGAGATGAAGAGAGGGCGTCGCATCCAGCAGCAGCCGCGAGACACTGGCGACGCTAGCAATGGCGAGAACCAGCAAGACGGCAGCTCGACAGGCGGCGAGGCGCTGCGAGAGATGTCGACACCGTCAGCTGGTGTGGACCTCGAGATTGAGTTGTGTATGGCTGCCATCCAGTCGCTCTCAACCAGCGAGATGCTGCAGTTGGTTGGTGTGCTGTTCGACAACTCGTACATCAACGGTGAAGAGAGGAGCAAGATCGAGGACGTTCTGCAGAAGGGGTACATCGGAGGGTGGGAGAGCACAGCGAAGTCCAAGGTGTTGAGCAAGCTTCGCTTCGTGCGCGAGTGCAGTCGGTACTTGCACCCGGCACTGCTCCCAGCACTGATCAACGAGTCGTTCCCGCGCTCAAGCACGACGGCACTGACGACAGCGGCTATCTTGAACGGAGCGATGTCGTGGATCTCGTCAACGCTCCGCGGCAAGGGAGCTGCGTCGGATGCGCGCTCTCCGTCGTCAGCGGCGTCTTCGACAGCAGCACTGACGATGCGGAGATCCTCCATCACGGGGAGCGCGAGCAGCGCGAACGCAGCTTCTTCGTCGTCGCTCGGGATGCTGTCGGCGAGCACCGAGTACACTTCGTCTACCAAGGCGCTGTGCAGTCTGATCGAGCGCGAGTTCGAGTACGCGAGTGACTCGCCGGCGTTCCGGAATGCGATGCTGTTCTGGATGAAGGTGCTGCTCCAGGTGCCGTACTGGTTCGAGAACCATGAGTTTCGTCACCTCGTGGACGTGATTGTTCGTTGCAGTATGGCAAGGGACTTCGTGAGCCGCACAGAGACACTCGATCAAGGTAGCTCACGCTACCTGTTGTTCGAGCTCGTCGCGGCTCTTCAGCGCGCGTTCAAGTCGCTGTGCTTGCAGCTGAAAGCGAATCACGAGGATCCGAGCCAGCACGACCAGAACGACGGAGCGTTGGTGGTAAGCTTCTTGCCGCCGGCGGATGCGACGACGCTGTCCGCAATCTTTGGCTCTGCATTCGACGCCACGCAACATGTCGGCGGCTGCTCGTTCCTCGCGCTCTGGGCTCTTCTCATCGAAACGCGGCAGGAGCTGGCGCTGTTCATGGCGATGGGGAACCTGATGCTCAAGTACGAGCCGAAGACGATGAAGAAAGTGGAGAAGTGGAAGAAGACGAAGGGGAAGCTTGCCTCGGAGCTCGCGGTTCTCGGTCTCAACACGTCGCCGTGCGGCTCTCCTTCGACGCCGATCTTCAGCAGGTGTTTCCTGTACGGCCACACAAGCTTCGACTCGCTGTCGCAGTACAAGTTCTACCGCTGGTGCGAGTACTGTCTGGAGATGCCGGAGCACGACGAGGCGCAGATCCTGTTCTGGCAGGTGTTCTTCGCGCTGTACTTTGCGTGCTCTGGCGGCACGCGCGTGTTTGGACACTACTTCCTTCAGCGAGACGGGAGTCACAAGGCGAAGCGCGTCCACATGCGCACGAACCTGCAGGCGAAGTTGCGCAAGATGATCAACTACTGCTCCACGCAAGCGCAGGTCGTGCTGACGACGACTGGCGGTGTTGGGACTGCCGTTGTGTCGTCGGAGTCGAAGGAGAAGAAGTACGCTCACTTCGTGACGCTGTCTCAGATCTACACGGCGATGGACGCGTGGCTGGAGGAGCGGGACCCGAACCTCTGGGTCAAGGAAGACGAGTTCGTGACTCTGCCGCGCCATTACGAAGTGAAACGACTGCGAGAAGTGCTACAGCTGAGCGACATTCTGCTGGCGGTTCTGCCCGAGGGCGAGGCGTTCGAGTGGAACGAGCTGCCGCTGTGGACGAACCTTTGTGGATTTGAGTTCACGTTTCGGAGGAGCCAAACAAGCGACACGACTTCCGATTCCAGTGCATTGACGAGCGTCGCGCGTGCCAGCGTCGCGGGTCTCCAGCGAAAGGAGAGCGATGCGCAGGACGAGGAGGACTTTGCGTTTGTGGAAGAGGCGGCAGATCTGCGTCGGCGACACAGCAGCTTCGGAAGCACCCTCGGTGTCTCAAACCGGATGATCCGTCCGCTTCCACTCCTACCCGAGCACTGCGGTCCGAGTGTGCTGACGTCACTTCCGCTGGTGTCTCTGAGCGTCACGGAGGAGAGCTGTGTGGTGACGCCGTCGATCCAGCTGAACAAGCATGGACTGAAGAGTGTCGCAGTCAAATTTTCAGAGAACCTGTCTGTGCTGGTGGCTCTGGATGCGGAGCTGATGGACCAAGTGGCGCAGCTGTACTCGAGCAAGACGCGGACAGTCACACAGAGTATGCCGTGTCTCGAGGGAAGCAACTGCCGACAAGCCGCGTCGTTCCGATTCGAGTTCATGGAGTGGTCGGTCGACAAGGCGTTACTGGATGCGGCGCAGTCGATCTTGGCTCAGAGCGAGCGGTGCGATATGAAGGCGATGCTGACGAACATGACGTGGACACTGATGGATCACCACCAGGCGGCCGAGGGCTCAATCGCACTTCAGTGCGCGGCAGACCAGTTCTTGAAGCTCGATGGCGATGGTTTCATGCTCGTGATGCAGATCCTCCTGGTCGACCAAGTCGTTCGCTCACTTGACGTCGAGCTTCAAAACGTTCGTCGAGAGGAGCAGGCTGCGGCGAGTGCGGGCGAGGCCGCTGTCGTTGATGCGGTCGAGGGTGAAGCGGCTGCAGAGAAGTCCACGGCAGCGGATGCGAAGCAGATCGTCCAGCCTGCAAAGCAGTGGGACAAGGTGCTAGATCGCCTGCACGAGAAAGGCTTGGAATGGTTCCGACTTCTGACCGAGTTGGACACGAAGCTGTCTCGCATGGTGCCCCCGCTCCGCGAGGTGCTCTGGCGCTCCATCAAGCAGTTGGGCTCGAGCTTCGTGTGTGTGGACGAGCGAGAGACGTACACTTTGCTGCAGTTGATGCTGGAAGACCCAACCCGGATCAACCTGCTCAGCGACTGCTTCTATCCTGCGAGTGCAGCCTCCCGGTTCGTTGAGATGTTCTCGAAGTTGATGAGTGCGAGCGGATCCGCGAAGCTGTCGACAGAAGAGAAGCTCGTGCTACTTCGACGGTTTGACTTCCGTGAGTGGCTGCAGCCGAAGAACCCGAAGTCCCCGAAGCCGTCCAAGTTCGACCGCGAAACGGTGCTGGTCATTGTGTTGGCGGACATCAGCGCGCTGTTTCCAGCGGACAGAACCCTGAGTACGAGAGCGGCGGGGGCGAGCGCGGCAGACAAAGCACATCCGGCTACGGATCAGAGACAGCTGGAAGAAGTGCTTCGGTTCTACGCGGAGATCGTCAACTTGATCTGCTCGTCGCACCTGGAAGATCACGCCGAGAAGGTGCTGCACGCACTCGTCGGTGTCCACGACGACTATAGGTTTCACAACACCCACGTTTCGCCAGAGTCGACTTCAGGCGAGAGCCCCGAAGGCGCGAACTTGACTGCACTGCCTCGACCGGTGGATGCCAAGGTGTGGGAGGCGTTGGTGTCGATTCCACTGGACGTGTGGCAGCGCATGCCACACGCTCAGATCGAGACGTTCGTGTCGTTCATCAGCCACCACATGACGACACTGCGGTGGCAAACCGCACTCACCAGCGTGTCCGGATCAACTGGCGATGGTGCGCCACAGTACCCGATCGTGTACTGGCAGAAGATCGGAGTGCTCAAGTACTTCCTCGACCTCTTCACGATCTTCTGTCGCGTGTCCCCGGAGAGGCAGCAGTGGCAACTGATCACGTCATTCTTCGAGCCGCTCCTGTCGACGCTGTACCAACCAGCGAGCACTTCCGAGAGCTCGAGCATATGCAGCCCATGGTCCGAGCAAGAGAGTTTCGCGACAGGGACGGCAGTGTGTTCCTGCTTTGTCGCAGCGTGTTCCGAGTTTCTGCGGAAGAAGAAGTCACCCGCGCCTTCTGAGAGAGGCGCGGTGGCGAGCACAGCAGCTTCCGGTGCGGAGGCGACCGAGAACACGAAGCTGACGCAGATCTGGACGTTCTACTTGAACGTGCTGATCCCGCACGCGCCGGTGCACATTTGCAAGCACCTGCACCAGTTCTTGACGCGGATCGCGTGGGAACACTGGTGCTTGACGCTGGAGATCGTGCAGCAGATGCGCGAGTTGATCTCGGCCGAGAAGCAGCAGCTGGGATCTCCGTCGTCCGAGTCGTCGTATCCGTTCGTGTCGTGGATGGTGCGCGACATCTTGTGCCGAATGACGTGGAAGTCCACCGACGAGTGGCTCGGTGCGCAGGGAGAGATCGTCTGCTCGCTGTTCCTGCTCGAATTCGCGAAGCTGTGCGTGGAGCTGGTGCTGGACTTTCCGCACTTCAACCCGCAGCGATCGAACGGTCAGCGGAATCGCATGATGCCGTCATCGAACAACGTGTTGCCGCCGTACTTCGTCAACTTCGTGAAACAGCAGAGCTCGTTCTGGTCGAAGTGGAAGCTGACACCGTCGGACTTGGACGCGCTGTTACAGTTCACGTTGGAGGCGGTGAAAGAGCCACTGCGGTTGGACAGCACCACCGGCTATCGGGACGCGAGCAGCAGCCTCGCAGCAAAGTCGGTCACGCTGTTCCCAGCAAATGCGACTCCGGCGCTGATGCAAGATGGCTTCACGCGCTTGCAGCTGGTGCTCCGGCTTCTCGGACAAGTGACGACGATCCACCACTCTGCGATGTCGAAGGAGGAAGCGTTCAGCCGCGTGGACAAGTTCGTCCGCATGTTGTACGCTGTATTTGAGATCAACCCGCTCGGCGGTGGCGACAGCTTCCCGTTCGCCGGAGCGAACTCAAGCGATCCATCGGCTTGGCTCGTGGTGCTACATAGCGCGAGTTGCACGGTGCTGTATGAGAAGCTCGATGAGATCGTACAACTGTATCGGGTCGACTCGAAAGAGGGGGAGACGGCGATCGTTACAGAGGAAGTCTTGACGAGTACGCTCGTGGGAGTGCTGCGGTTCTGCAACCTGCCGATCGTGGAGAGTTTCTTCAAGGACGAGCAGAGCCGCAGCCATGCTGCGCCGAAAGGGTCGCCGTCGTCGTCGGTGTCGCTGAGCTGGGCGAAGTGCGGCAACGTCATCTTCGTCGAGATCGACAGCCTCGTGCGCGACTTTGCGTCGGCGCAGAAGTCGCTCTTCGACCAGAAGACGAAGAAGCCCGGGAGAGGCAGCAGCGATGAAGAGGACGGCGGCAAGCGGCGCGGCTCCGGCGACAGCAACTCGAGCAGCAAGATGTTCCCGACTGAGGCGATCGGGAACCGGTTGGGCCGACTGCTGTGGAGCTTCTTGGCGTTCCGGGGCGGAGAGTTGTGCTGCTTGTCCGGCTGTGGTCGCGCCATCGCGTCCGTGCACGTGATGAGCCAGGTGTCCGAGAAGAGCATCGAGAAGTGGATCATCGAGGACCGGCGTGGCGCGTGGAGCGACCTCGTGACGCGGCTGCGCGTCCCCGAGCTGAGCGAGGAGGAGTTCGAGGGAGCATGTCTGGAGCAAGGCAGCTTGATGACTCTCCAGGTGCTATTCATGCAGCAGCTCCGCAAGGCGCCGGTGCTCACGGAGGCGTTCGCAATGGGGATGTTGTCGAAGCTGCTCGGGTGGATGGAGAAGATGCAGATCTCGTCCAAGAACTCGATGACGGAGATGAAGGTGCTGTTCTTCGCGGCGGAGGTGACCAACTTCCTCTGCAAGTCGCTCGCCGAGATCTTGCCATCGCACCTGAAGAAGCAGACGCTGCGGCAAGTGTGCGAGCTCCTGCTCAAGTTCGGGAACGCGCGCAAGCAGCACGGCATCATGAAGGCGATCGGCATCGGCGGCTCGCTCCAGTACAACGTCGAGTTCCACGTCGCGTGTCTGACGATCGGCGTGTTCCTGCGGCTGCAGACGCGCAACAGCGCGCCGCTGCGCGTGGACGACCGCATCGCGCTCAAGCTGACGCGCACGTCGGAGAAGCACCTGAGGAGCCTCGAGGACCTGTTGAAGACGAAGGACTGTTTCCAGATCGGCAAGCGCATGGACTGGATGCTCGAGTTCGTGCGGAGCCCGAAGCACAGTCTCGCGGACCAGGACGAGTTCTTCGTGAGCCTGTTCTCCCGCATGTACCCGTCCCATCCGTGGCTGCTGGCCAAGTGCACGTACGAGTGAGCAGGAGCAGCAAGCAAACGAACGATGTCGTCGACGGTGTCACCGATGCCGACAGGTAGGAACTAGTAGTTGAAAGCAAGTATCAAGTACCAAGTGCACTCGACTTTGTGACGAACTCTCCTCCGCGGTCTACGGTCTATCATCCTAACGGGAGCTGTGAGCTGCTCAGTCGCACCCGCTGCCGCCGGCGAGCTTCGCGCACGACAGGCTCGGCACGAACGTCATGAGGTTGATCGAGAAGGAGTAGAGGAAGCAGGCGACGCTGAAGACGATGATGAGGCTGCTCGCCGCCTTCGTGAAGCCGCCGTACATGCGCAGCTGCTGCGCGTCGAGCTTCTGGCTCGGCAGGAAGAAGAGCCCGAACCACGCGAGCGCGTTGATGCCGAAGTTGAGGATGAGCGAGAGCACAACGTCTCGGTGCGCGCTCGCAGTATCCGCTTCGACGTCAGCGAGGCTGAAGAAGTTGGTGCCCTGGAAGAGCCCGACGTTGTTGGTGCTCACGAAGATCCCGATGAGCCGCTGCAGCGAGAGCGTGAGCCCCACGAGCGCGCCTTCCGAGCCCTCCTGTACGATCTCCGTGATCGGCACGATCGTGTTGAGCAGACCGATGCCGTCGGCGATCGTCGTCACGGAGAAGAGGAAGCGGTACAGGTAGCGGTCACGCACGGCATCGAATGCAACGAGACACGCGATGAGCAGGTGCGGCGCGATCTGGAAGAACGGCGCGCTCGCGAAGAAGGCGCGCCACGGCCGGTTCATGAAGAAGTAGCGCCAGACAACCATCGTGAGCAGCATGACGACGTCGGAGATCACCTTGACGAGCAGCGAGTTGTCCGTCGCGGCGCCAGACCACGAGCGGATCACGGCCGTCGGATCGCTGAACTTGATGCTCAGGAAGAGCGTGTAGAAGCAGATGAACGTGAGCACGCTCCACACCGCCTTCTGCTGCATGATCTTCCAGAAGATGCGGCCGCGGATCTTCATCGACGTGTACAGAGAGTAGTGCTCCTCCTTCCAGAAGCGCAGGATCACCGGCAGCGGTACGATCGAGATCACGGCGAGCAGCACCATCGCGGTTGAGAGACGGACGTTCGGCTCGCCGGTGCCCGAGCCCAGCACCGCATACGTGAACGAGGCGGCAATCAGCGAGACCACGCGACGAAAGATCAGGTACGACGCCTGGATCGAGCCACGCGCAGCGAGCGGCTCGCGCTGCGATAGCTCGATCACCCGCGTGTGCACGCACAGGTACGTGATGATGCAGCCGATGCTGGCGAACGCCGCCATGAGGATCGCGAGCACCACGAGCGCATCGTTCGGATCCTGCGACGAGCTCTGCGCCTCGAAGTGTGCGCTGAGACCCGCGATGACGAACACGCTCGCGCCGTTGATCACGAGTCCGACGATCATGTACCCCTTGCGGCGTAGCCCCATGATCGGGTAGCAGTCCGAGAGCAGTCCGAAGAGGAAGCTGAGCGCCATGGGCATCTCGATCAGCCGCTGGACGGAGACGTTCTGCTGTCTCGAGAGCGCGAGCTGCGTGCTCATCATGGGCTGGAGCACCGTGAGCAGCGCTTGATAGCTGAACATCGACGAGAACGTGCCGGCCGCGAGTCCGAGGCAGTCGAGCGACATGAAGTTGACGGCGCCACCGCGCCGGAGGCTCCCGTACATCTCATGGTTGTAGAACTGGTCGCCGGCGACGAACCGCGCGGTCGCGAGTTCCGGGTCTTCCTCGCCGCCGCTCGACTGGTACAGCGACGGAGACTGGTACGTCTTGAACTGCGGCAGCGCGCTCTGCGCGATGACCACGCTCGGCGACTGCTTCATCGCTGCGTGCGAGAAGAACTGAACCCGATGCGACGCTCTCTCCCTGGGCGATGCGAAGAGCAGGTCGAGTACGCGACCTTGTCGAGTTGGCGAATGCGGCGAGCAGGCGGTGGCGTGTCGGAGCTTTCGCCGCTAGCCATCAGTTCGGGCAGCGAGATGCGACAGCAGCAGCGAGATCATCCGCCCAACGTCCGACTTTCTCGGCTGTCACGCTCGACGCTGGACACCAGCCACCCAGCAGCAGTCATCGTGTCGCGATCCGGAGCCCATGTCCCAGTCAGGACTCCCAGATGGCTGTCAGGTTGTCAAAGAGCGAGTGTCCGGTGCGGCGACACGAGAGACGAGCCCCACGGGTGTCCTCGCATTCAAGGCCACTGACTGCTGTTGTCCTCCGCGAGGCTCCGTCCAGCGCTGCTGTGCTCCTCGTGCGCGTCAACAAGTCTCGAACATGCAAAGACGCAGACCAGAGTCAACTCAGATAGAGAGTACAGTAGCTCTTGGCGCATCGACACGGCGACCACGATTGTGACTCAGTCGCCGCTCGCTCTCGCCTGCTGTCGCTGGAGGCACTCTGAGAGCTGCGCTGCCATCTTGGGATCTCCGCGTGCACGTGCGCCGCACCACTCGTTCGAGCGAAAGGGTTTGGCGATCTCCACATGCCGCGTGCCGCCACTCGACGACGCGGAGGCTCCCGCCGCTCGTCCTCGCCAATCGGTTGTCCTGTGCTCGTAGTTCGTCGCTGTGCGCGTCGTTCACGCGCTTCGTCGCGGCTGCTCTGGCGCTTGTCGGCAAGCTTCGCCCTCCCGGCGACGCTTCTGCCGCTCCCAGATGACGACCACGACATCGTCACGGACGACAGCATTGCGCTCGTCACGCACAACCTCAAGCGCCACGAAGCACGAGGTCGCTGGTGACGGCTCCTCCGCGTCAGTGGCTCCCACAGGTTCTGGTGTCCGTGGGTGCCGATCGTGCGGTGGATGAGGCCTCCGATCCCTTCCTCCAGCCGCGACGACACGGGAGTAAGTGTCGCCTCGCGTCGTGGCTCAGGAGCACTCACACCGCCTTCATCACCGGCAGCAACATGCTCCCCGATCGCGATATCTGGAACAGCTTGCCCGAGTCCAAGTCCTTCACGGTCATGAACGCGCTCGAGTCTCCGCGTGAACTGGTCGACAATGCGCTCCGATCGACACCGAACGACGAGCTTGGAGGGCTGAGTCTTGACAGGCGACTCCCGCTGCCGCTGCTGCGAATGCCGTCGTACTTCTGCTTCGAGTACCCGATCCGCAGTCGCCGGCGGTGGCCGTTGCGGAGCTTCAGGAGCACGTGGTGGCTGCATAGCTCGAGCACCTCGCACACGCTCGTGATCAGATCCTCGGGCTTGATCTGCGAGATGACGTGCACGAGCGCGTTGCTGATCTGCTCGGCGCTCGCGTCGCGGCCGACGCCCACGACGTTCTCCTCCGCGGCGCTGAAGAGCGCCAGCGCGACGCAGAAGACGCCCTCGAGCCCCATGAGCAGGCAGACGTCCCAGATCACGAGCAGCGTGTCGTATCGGAGCTGCGCGTTGTGCGCCATGAGCGAGACGTCTGAGAAGAGCGTTGGGAACCACTTGTACGCGAGCAGACACACGGGGATGCCCGCGTCGTCCATCGCGGCCGTGAAGTTCGGCAGGTGCAGCGCCACAACCTCCTGGAGCGTGTCCCCGACCTCCGCGAGTGAGCTAAAGAGGTCAAAGTAGTCTCGCTCCGCCCCCGCCGACCGGATCCCGAACACATGCGGGAGGATGCGCGCGACGACGCCGCGGAAGAACTGGAGCGCGACGAGCTCGTCGTCCCCGAGGACATCGAGCAGGATGAACGCGAGCCCGTTCATGCCCTGCATGTAGAAGCTCTTGCTGCCTTCGCGCGCCGTGTCGTCCGCGCGCTCGTCGCCGCCGTCGGCTTCATCGGTGCGCACGTGCGACGTGCAGCCGGAGAGGAACGCATGTAGCACGTGCTCCAAGCGCTCTAGGCGCACGCGCCGGTCGGCTGCGCTCAGCGTCGGCGCGCCGGCGGAGCCCGCGAGCCACTTGGACGTCCGCGGGATGTCCTTCTGCACCTGCACGCTGTCACTGCAGCATCACCATCATCACCACCCACAGACTTGTCAGTCGAGCCATCGCACGTCACCAGCAGCGCCAGCCACGTACGCGTCGTCCAGCGGGAGCAGGAGCAGGCGCTGGAGCGCGTCGTCCTCGACCGGGTCGAGTGCCCAGAGGAAGATCGTCCGCCAGTACTCGCGCCGGTGCGCCGTGTGCCGCCCCAGGAGCTGTAGCGCCTCCACGAGCCGCCCACTCCGCTGCAGGAAGACAAGCATCTCCGCGAGCTCCGGCGCCGGCAGGTGCGGTGCACGCTCGTCACGCGGCGCGGCGCGGAGCTCGCGGATGCGCGGACGGCTGTCACCGCTGGCGCCGGCGTCCTCCTCGAGTGTCGAGCAGCTCTTGAAGCGCGCGAGCTGCGGGTGCTCGTGCTCCAGCTCGTCCGCGTCGTCCGCGAAGAGCAGGCTGCTCTGGCGGCTGCGCATGTTGAGCGCGCTCTGGAGCTGCAGGCTGTCGAGCGACGCGCGGTCGGCGCCGGGCAGCGCGCCGTCGGCGAGCTGGATGGCGCGCTGGAGTACGTCGGTCCAGGCGCGCGCCTCGTCGTCCGAGCGCGCCTGGAAGAGCATCGAGTGCGCCGCGGCGCACACCGCGAAGCAGAAGCGGCGGCCGGCCACGAGCTCGTGCACGCTCTTGACCGCGCAGCCGCCGAGCGGCAGCAGCTGGCGTGTCCTGTTAGCCGTGGCGCGCGCGGCGCGCGGGTAGCACGTGAGCGCGTCACCGTCGACCTCGACGACGTGTGGCGCCCAGTCGCGGCGCCCGGCGCGGAGTTGCGCGAGCGAGCGGAGCTGCGTCGAGAGCCCGACGCAGAGCGTCGCGAGCAGCACGTCCTTCTTGTGCGGCGCGCGCAGGAAGCGCAGCCCGAGTGGCGCGCTCTGCGGTCGCGCGAGCATGCGCCGCACCTGCGCGGCGCTCAGCGTCTGCAGCGAGATGCCGTTCGCGGCCACGAGCAGCGCGCCGCGCGGCACCGCGACACCGCCAAGCGCCACGTCGCGCGTCGCGCGCACGCGCTCGCCCACCCACTCGTGCGCGGCGGCGAAGCGCGCGGCATCGCTGGCCGCGAGCGCGGGCACGTCCACGAACTCGTCGCTCATGCGCTGCTCGAGCGACGGCGGCCGCGATGGCGTCAGTGGCGGCGTCGGCGCCGGCACGCATGACAACGACGAAGGCGAGGACGCCGGCGCGTCAGCGGCTGCGCGCAGCGCCGCCAGCCAGCGCTGCTGCTCGTCGCTGCTGCGCGCCGCGAGCACGAGGCGGAAATCGCCTTTGCGCGCCACCTGGAAGGCGTGCGGGCGGCCGGCGAGCGGGAACGGCAGTGACTTGGCGGTCGCGCCGCCGCCCGTGAGCGCGAGCTCCCGCACGAGCGCGAGGCCGCTGGCCGCGTCTGCGTCCGAGAAGGCGAACTCGCGCAGGCGGCCGTCGTCCGCCAGCACGAAGTAGCGTTTCTGCCAGCCGCGCAGCAGCTTCCCGCTGCCAGCGCGAGCCCAGAGCACGCCCTCCATGCTCGAGTGCTGTAGTGCTACTGGACGAGGAAGTGGATGACGCGGGGAGAGAGAGCTGCAAGAATCTGCTGTTTGCACTACTTTTATAGTGGAAGCAAGTTGTCACATGCCAATCGGAATGACTCCCTGAGTTCTGTCGCTAGAGAAAGAGCTCGTGTTTGAGAGGGCGATGACTTGGATCGCTCGAGTGATGCCTTGTTTTGAGAGTGAGGAGGTCTCGCAGCTCCCTCCGCACGCGCACAGGTATGGCGCAAGGTGTTCAAGAATCACTCGTCGCTGGCCACCACCCTCTGTCTCGCTCGCTCGGATGCCCCACGTTGCTCGGTCGCCAACCTCGCCGTTCGAGCTCCATCGACTCCAGTTCAGTCCATCGTCGGAGAAGTTCGTTCAGTGCGCTTGTTTGACGCTCGCAGCGTGTCTGGACCCGAGGACAGCGAGTCCAACGCGAGCGAGTGCGCGACTACGGACACGCGAAACGGACTCTGAAGGTATCCATCCTAAAAACGCGCTCGGAGGATGATCGTAGATGCACCGCCTCAGTTCACCATTCGCTGTCCACTCTGCTGGCTGCTGCTTGACATGCCACTAGCTCGCCATTCCGGCTTCTACTCGGTAGGCGGCAGGAGCGCGCTTGTATCCACCGTACACTCCACCTCTCCACCGGGCTGAAGCTGCGCGCCACACACCTGAGGCGCTCACTCCGAATCTGACCGAGCTCCGTGCACGGCAGATACCTCCAACCCTCCCTTCCAGGTCTCCACGTCTCGCGATGCGAAGCAGCTCCCGCTTCGTGGGGCTCGTGTTCGTCGTCGGCGTGCTCGCGACCATCCTGCTCGCGTTCGAGAAGCTCTCGATTGAGAAAGTAGCGCCGGTGATCTTGGTGGCCACGCGCAACGCTCAGTCGTCGACGACCCTGCTAAGACCGAGGCAGACCGCGCAGCAACAGCGGCTGCGCGACGCCGACTTCGAGTCGATCGCCGATGTCACGAGCGAGCGGAAGGCAATCGAGACGGAGCTGCTGGCGAGTCGCCCGTACCCTGCCAACCACGACGGCAGCACCATCCATATTGTCTTCAGCAACGGCTGCGAACAGAAGAACCGCCTGCTCTTCGCCACCGTGCTGCAGGACTCGGCCACGCGCGTCGGACAGAGGGGTCCAATCACGCAGATCATCTCGGGCTGCACCGAGGAGCAGAAGGCGGCGATCTTG
>JAASFS010000489.1:0-17130 GCA_023333865.1 Globisporangium perplexum | reverse complement strand
CTGCTCAGCGAGGACGCATCACGCCTGCTGCTGGAAACGGACGCGAACGGCTGATACGCGCGCTCGCACGCTGCAGCGGCACGCAGCGCCGCGTGCGTCACGGAGCTCCTCCGCCACGGCGCCGATGTCGACGCCAGAGACGTCGTCCGCGTGCTGCGCCGCCACGGCACAGAGGTGAACGCGAGGGATAAGCACAACGCTTCTGCGTTCCACCTCGCGGTCGTGTACGGCCACGCCGACGTAGTGTCGGAGCTCGCGAGCCACGGCGCGGACGTCAACGGTGACTTCCGGCCCAACGAGTCCGTGCTGATGTATGCGGCGAAGGAAGGGTTCGCAGATGTCGTCGCCGTGCTGCTGAAGCACGGAGCTGAGGTTGATACAAAGTCGAAGAGCGGGACGACGGCTCTGGTGGAGGCTGCTGAGGAGGGCAAGACGACCGTCGTCGCGGAGCTGCTTCGACACGGCGCCGACATGAACGCGATAGATTACTATGGTTATCACGCGCTGGTGAACGCTTCCGCTCGAGGACACGTCGACGTATACACCGAGTCACTGGAGTTTGTCGACGAGCCATGAGGTGGTGATCGCGCATGGCGCCGCCATCGACACGCGGTCGGAAAACGGAGAGACAGCGCTGTCCCTGGCTGTGAAAACGGGCGACGTCAAGATGGTCGTGGCTCTGCTCGAGCTCGGCGTGGCGGTGAACGAAAAGGACAACGAGGGGAGAAGCGCGCTCTCGCAGACGGCAGAATGGGATCGCACTGACATCGTCGCGGAACTGATCAAACACGGCGCTGTCACGGGCGAGAAGGACGGCGACGGCAACTAACCGATCTGGCACGCTGCCAAACGGGATCATCTTCATCCACTTGCGCCACTAAGCTGCTCCAGTATGCACCGAAGAGCACAGCCGCAGCTTTGCTTGTGAAGAGACCTTCATCATACCACGAATCTCGCGCCTCGCTTTCAGTCAGCCGAAGGGCGGCAGCTACCGTATCCTATACACCTCCGCCCGCGAGCAGCAGCAGCATCGTCGGTGAGTACCGCCACGCCGCCAGTCGCCACTTTGTGCTACATGTGTTTGCAAGTCAGAGTGGCCAACCAACACTCACTGTCCGATTACAATACTCGATTCTGTCACTATCGAGGACAACGACTTGCCTTTTTTAGCCACTCAATATCATTCCTCACAGACAACGACGACGCCGCGCATGCACTCGCTGTACGCAGCGCCATCCACCACCGCTGCTGGCGCGAGCTGCCAGGTGACCTGCAGCCGCACGAGAGAATGAACGCAAGCGCCTTCAACAACGGCGGTAGTCGTAGCCGCAGTCGCAGCCGCATCCTCTCGGTCTCAGTGGACACGAGCGGTCCGTGGAGCGCAGTCGACAGCAGCACCAGCAGCAGCAGCGCGAGCGGGGGCAGTCCGACGGCCGCGATCTCCAGCGGCTTCGCACGCGGCGGCAGTCGCGCCCCGCCGCCGCCAAAGAGTCCGCTGCATGGTGCGCGACGAGCAGCTCCGCAGGTGGAGGAATCTACATCAGCAGCACTCGAGTCGCGCGGCGTCGACCGCATGCTCATGCTGAGGCAAATGAACGTGACCAGCAGCGCCGGGTACCAGAGCGCTTCGGCAGCGCACGAGATGCCGTCGCGACCGAAGCAGCCCCCGTCGGTCTTGCAGCAGGCGCCGGCGGTGCAGGAGGTGTCTGCCGCGCAGAACCACAAGCAGCGCAAGGCGGCGGAAGCGAGACGGAGACAGGAGGCGGTGCTGATGGCGCAGGAAGACTACACCGGCACGCCCGAGGGCTTTGCGCGGCTGGCGCGGCAAGAGGAGCGCGCGAACATGCAGGAGGAAGAGGTACGCATGGTGCGCATCGTCCAGGCAGAGAAGGCGCAAGTGCGAGCGCAGCAGCTGCACGCCCAACGAGAAGAGGAGGCTCGCATCCGTGAGACGTACCTCGCTAAGCTCCGCGTTGAGCGAGAGGAGAAGGATCGTGTGGCGAAGGAGAAAGAGCTCGCGCGGAAGCAAGCCATGGAGGAGAAGATGAAAGCCCTCAAGGCAGCGGCGGACGCTAAGGCGCGGGACGAGTACGCGGCTCGGCAGCGACAGCTCGCAGCCGACGCGCTGGCGGAGCGAGAGCAACGCATCCGCGAGATGGAGAGCGCGCAGCTTGCTGTCGAAGACGCGCTCGCGGTCGCGATGCGACAGGACGTCCTCGCCGAGCTGGAGAGGAAGCAGCAGATCGCGACCGAGGAGGCGCAGTGGAAGCTCTTCCAGGAAGCGGAGGCGCAGCGGCAGTTGGAGGCGACGATGAAGCGTCGAGCCTCGCAAGCGGCGCAGTACGAGCAGGACAAGCAGCGACGAATGGAGATCCACCGCCTGCAGAAGGAGCGAGCACGGCTGATCGCGGAGAAGAAGAACCAGAAGATGCCGGCACCGATGGAGCAGCCAAGTGACACACCACATCATGACAGCGTGGCTTCCAGTTCGCTTCCAGAGCGCGTTGCCGCTGGGTCTGAGGATGCGCCAGCGTTGAACAAGAGCGCGGTGAGCGACGGAGATGGCAAGAGCATCTCGAGCGTTCCTGACGTTCCTCACTCTGGCAGCGACACCAAGACACACGAAGCGGCGGACAAGGACGAGCACGAGTGTTCAGATCTCCAGGAGGAGGCGACCACAGAGCCCCAGCAAGAGCCGTACTCCGGCGAAGCACTCTCCTCATCGTGCGCAGAGGATGTCGAGAGCAACCAAGTGCAGTGTGGGCGTCTCGCTGCTTCGAGCGATGTTGCCGGAGCAATTGTAGATGCTGGAGCAAGTGCAACGAGAGATGATCCGAAGTCTTTGCAGCTCGAACTGAACACTCTCCAGGCGGAGAGTGGAGAGGCTCGAGACGTGGCAGTGGCCTCACCGACGGCGAGCGAAAGCGAGGAGAGCGAACGTGAGACAGAGACGCTCCTCGAGAGTCAGGAGAGCGGCGATCGTGGCGATCAAGACAAGTTCAGCCTGGTGGATGTCCTCGGAGAGGTGCCAACCCAACTGCTGCAGGCTGAAGGTCGCCCGGGTGATCTCGACCAGGAGCCATGTTCGGCTGCAGAGGAGCAGCGCGCTGGTTCGCCACCCGTACACCTCGAGGCTCCTTCTGACGACCCCGAAGGCACCACTCAGATGGAACGATCCGAACAACCACAACAAGGTACTGCGAGTGACCATACAGCGACAGCTCTGGTTGATCCGCCAAGCATCACGATTGAGACTGCTGCTGCCTCACCACGTGTGGAGTCACCACCACACCGCCTTCTTTCGACTCGCGAGGCGCGAACTCAAGGACTGGAGCCGTTCGCTCAGGTGCTCCACGTCAAAGCCGGCTCTCCTGCAATGGAAGCGACGCTGCGCGCTGGAGATCTGCTCGCCAACTTCGGTGGGATCACGGGCTTCACGCCGAACTGCCTGCTGCTGATCGCCGACAAAGTCAAGAGCTCCGTCGGTCGGGACATCAAGCTCGCTGTGCTGCGTCCGCACGAGAGCACCGCGCCTTCTGGGGTGGGAGATCACGAGGAGATGTTTGTGTACGAGGAGCTGCTGCTCCAACCGCGCAAGTGGAAGGGTAAAGGGCTCCTGGGATGCCAGCTGAACCCGTTCAAGTGGACCGACGAAGACTTGGTATCGGCGCGTGATCCCACAATCGCAGCGCAGGAGTTCCAGCACGCGTCTCAAGACGCCACCGCGACGAGCGCGAGTCTGCTGGTGTTCTACAACATCGTGTCGGATTCTGTTGCCGATCAGATTGGTATCAAGAGCGGCGACCTGCTCATGCGATGTGGAGCTCTAGAGGCAGTCGACGACCTGAACGCGGTGCTGGGCTACTTTAACGCCGCCCGAGTCGGCCACGAGCCGATCGAACTCGAGATCCAGCGGTGGTTCCCCGAGGAGCAGCAGTACGAGCAGTTCGCGATCACGGTCCCAGTGCTCATCGAGGAGGAGCCTGTAGGGTGCTCCATGACCACTTTCACCGAGTACTACGGCACTGCTACGAGCGACGCCACTTCGTCGGTGACGTCGGGCTCCTCCTCGCTGTCGGCATGCACTGAGTGCTACTACACGAGCCTCGCGACTGCAGTCCACGCTGCAGCGTTGAACGGGCATGTGGCGTGTCTTGAAGCTCTTCTCGAAGCATCCCGGCAAGGACAGTCCGACACGGACGAGCAACAGAGCTCCGTGCTGGACTGGCGAGACGAGGACGGCCGCTCTCCGCTGTTCTACGCCTGCTACTCGCAGCAGGTCGAGTCTGTGAGGTTCCTCCTCGCGCACCTGGCACGCGAGGACGTGTTCGATCCTCAGACAGGAGGTGATCTGTACGGCGATTCGCCTCTCCACGCTGCCACGATGAGCGGCTCGATCGAGATCCTGTCGCTGCTTCTCGAGAGCAAGTACATCGCTGTGGACGCCGTGAACTCCGCCCAGCTAGCGTGCGTGCATGTTGCGCCGAACGCGGATGTGCTGCAGCTGCTGGGCGAGCGCTTCGGCGCCGACTTGCTGGTCGCCGACTCGGACGGGAGGATGCCACTGGCGCACGCGTGTCTCCGCGGCGACCTCGAGAGCGTCGCGTATCTCTGCGAGAAGCATCCGGACTTCGTCGACTACGCAGATGCGGGCGGCAACACGCCGCTGCATCTCTCCGCGTGGCTTGGACTAGTCGACGTGCTGGGAGAGCTCGTGAGGCACGTACCGGCCATCGCGCTCTACCTCCCGAACCAGGACGGCTCGAGTCCTCTCGAGATCGCGCGCGCGAGCGGCTTCGAGGTGGCGGCGCAGTTTCTCGAGGGCTGCATGGCTGCAGCCAGCGAGAACGACGCGTGATGCGAGTGCGTGGACGACGTCGTGTCCTCGGAACACCGGAGCCTCCGGAGTACTCTGGAGCACCATTCGGTTACTACTCAATTCCCGATTATTACTGATATGAGCAGCATGGCGAGCGGCGGGTCTCGGATCACGCGCAGCAGCGGAGACGAGTACGCGAGTCGCTACGGCGGCGGCGGCCGCACCGCCAAGGAGAACGACTTCATGAAGCTCATCTCGGTCGACTTCTCGTCGCTCGAATCGCGTTTCGAGCAGATCTTCGCGAAGCTCGAGGCGCTCGAGACGCGCATGGACCTCGCGCCGTCGACGGTAGAGCTCGCAGCAGCGGCGTCCAGTGGCTGTGCGGACGAGTTGGACTGCAAGTTGGCACCAAGCTCGAGCGAAGGAAGCGACCGGCGTGAGAGCAGCGTAAACGCCGCCGTCAGCAGCGGGGGTGGCGGCGAGCACAGGATGGTCGATCTCGGCGGTCTCGCGAAGGAAATCGAGTCGCTTCGAGCAGCGCAGCTCCGCCTCAAGATCGACCAGGAAGTCGCACAGTCCACGTACGTGCGCTGCCTCCGCCAACTCCTTCTGCCCTCCGACTCGTGCGACGGCCTCACTCGCTCCCGCGCTTCTCGTCGTTCAGCCTGAAGGTTGACATCGAGACCGTGCGCCACGACCTCGAGCTCATGCCGCAGCACAGCGACATGGGCACCTTCCGCGCCGAGATCGACGTCCTCCTGGCAAACACCCTTAAGGCCGCGCAGACGCAGCAGGTGCAGCTCGAGCACAGCATGAACCTGGCGCTCTCGGCGCGCGAGCTCGCCGAGAACAAGTGGAAGTCCATGTTCGAAGAGACGATCGCCGCGCGCATCCAGGACCTCTGGTCCGGTATGCACTCGACGTCGCGCAAGCTGCAGGAGAGCATGCAGTTCCTCCAGACCGACCTGATCAAGCAAGAGGACCTGGCGCGCGAGATGGGCGACTTCGTCGAGCAGATGAAGCTCAAGGCAGCCACGCTCGAGAGCGACTCACTCGGCCACGCGACCGCGCTGTCCGACCACGACAAGGACATCGAGCAGCTTCACGCGCTGTGCGCTCGGACGGACGCGAAACTAGCCGCGCAGGAAGCAGGAACCTCGAGCCACGTCGCGGCGCTCACCGAGCGGCTCGACACGACGGACAGCCGCCTGCTCGCCGCCCAGAAGAAGCTCGACGCGTTCGCCGGCGAGGTGGACGCGACGCTGCAGAGCGTGAGCGGCGGCTTCGACTCGTGCCAGTCGCGTCTGCAGGCGCAGCAGGAGACGCTGCACTCGCTGGACGCCGGGGTCCAGCGCCAGAGCGCGGAGCTCATGCGCATGAGCGACCAGCTCGTCCGGAGCGACGCGAAGCTTGGGGGTCTCGACGGCCGCGTCGCGATCGGCGAGAAGAAGACGATGACGATCGCGGGCGTCGTGCAGGAGCACCGCCAGGAGCTGCAGCACCACGTGAGCCAGATCGGCGCGACGCTGGACCACGCAGCGGCCGAGCGCGGCGCGATGAAGCGCGTGAGTGCGGACCTGCACTTCTCACTCCAGGAGGCACAGCTCAAGCTGAGCGAGGTCGCAAAGCTCGCGACGGCCACCGACCTCGCGCTCGCGCGTGCCGCCGCCGAGGTCTCCAAGGTCCACACACTCGTCTCGACGAACGCAGCGAACATCGCGAAGAACCGCCAGACGCTGCGTGACCTGAACGCTATGGCCGACGACGCGAAGGCGGCCGCGCAGACGCTGCAGCGCGCCGTCGAGAAGGAGATCGCGCACAGTGCGACGCGCTTCGCCGAGGCCGCGACGCGCGACGACGCGGCCCAGCAGGCGATCGCGAGCGCCGCGGGCACGACACAGAGCGTGAAGCACGCGCTGGAGGAGGCCATCCGGCACAACAGCAACATGATCCACCAGCTCAACACGGTGGTGGACAGCGTCGCGATCACCGAGAGCGCGGACGGCATGGAGGACAAGCTCGCGCGCTTCGCGCTCGCGGTCGCCGAGCTCGGGCTCAAGCTCGAGCACTTCGGGCGGAACGCGCCGGCGGCGCCGTCCGGGATGACGCGCGAGGACGCCAAGGCGGAGCTCGCCGTGCTGCTCGCCAAGACCGTCCGGTTTCTCGGCTCGGGCGTCGCGATCGACCAAAACAAGTACTTGCTCACGGCCACGCGGCGGCAGCACGCGGACCCGTCCTCCGGCGCGCTCGTGCTCGAGATGCCGCCGCAGCAGGTGCTCGAGGGCTTCCGGCTCGCGAAGGCGACGCTCTTCTGCACCAAGACGCGCGCGTACATGGACCAGCTGCAGCCCGCGCTGCACGCGAACAAGCACGTGGTCGAGTTCCGCGACGGGTTCGAGCGCCGGCTCCAGTTCGTGCTCGAGTTCGGCCTCGCGAACCTCTTCCCGAACGCCGGCAAGCCCAGGAACCCGCAGAGCAGGCGCTCCGGGAGCCTCGGCACGTGCATCGCGTGCGACCGACCGATCGACGACGACGCGCAGCTCGAGGAGCAGCAGCCGCAGGACGACGACGCCCGAGCGCAGAGCCGCAGCAGTTCCGCTGGCGGCACGTCGGCGTCGTTCTCGGAGGACCTCGTCGCCGAAGAGCACCGACTGCGACGCCAGCGGATCGTGACGAGCGCCGGTGCCGCGCCGACGAGCCGTATCGACACCAAGTCGATGGTGCGCGGCCGCTCCGGGAACTCGGGGCTGCGGCCGAAGAGCAGCGCGGAGCCCGTGCACCACGCGCCAGGAGCCGCAGAATTCGTCTACCGCGCCGGGTTCCGCCTGCCGAAGCCGACGACGCTCTCTGCCGGCGCGCAGCAGCAGCCGAGCGCCACACCCTCGAAGAGTGCGAGCGCAGCCGCGCTCCTGTTCTCCGGCGCCATCACACAAATCGACGGCGGCGGCGACCTGGCGATCGGGTCGGCTCCAGCTCCAGCTCGCGGCGGCGAGCTGCTCGACGACGGCTCGAGCCTGGAGACGGTGGCGCTGGCCGGCAAGTCCCAGGCGGGGGAGATCCACACGCTCCCGCGGCCGCACACGGCTCCGAACCGGACCAAGTCGCTCCCGCGGCTCGAGAGTCTCCCCAGCGCACTCGCAGCCGCAGTCGGAGCCGGGGCGTCCATAGCAGACGAGGTGCAGCGCGTGTTCGGGAGCTAGTTGGGGTCAATGGGAGCTCGCCTGCAGCCTGTGAGCCTACGATGTGGTGTCTACTGTGTGGCATTGGTGCGTTGGCACTATGACGAGCTGCTGAGTGACTCGCTCGCGTTCTCAGCGGTGCCGGTGATCTGCAACTTCTCGAGCAGCGCGCGCGCGTGCGCGACCATCTGCTCCGCCTCGCTCGCCGAAAGCTCGATGGCTGGCGATTCGGGCGGGAGCGCGCACTGGATCTCAAGCCTGCGGAGACTCGCGATGGCTCCTTCGCACGCGCGCTGGTCCTCGCTCCCGAGCGCGTCCAGCAGCCCAATCGCTTTCGCAGCGCTGGTTGTGACCGCGAGTTAGTTGGACGCGCTCCCAGCCAGTCGTTCCTAGCTGGTGATGATGGCGACGGCGGCGATGCTGTCGTGACGCACCTGAGCGCGCCGCGGAGAACGCCGAAGCGGGAGCTGGCGAGCGCAGCGGCCGCGAAGCCCTCGTCGAAGCCCTGTTGCAGCGTGTCCTCCTTGCCGAGCTCGATGCCATCGCGGATGCCTTCCTACGTGTGTGTGTATGTGTGTGTATGTGTGTGTGAGAGGTCGGGGTGACTCTCTCTCTGACTATCGAAGCGCTTCTAGTATTGCAAGCAGCGAGTGACGCCAGCACGCACAGTTTTCATGCGGCGCTCGAGCGCGGCCATCTCCTGCGCCGGCAGCGCGTACTCCTCCTCGCCCTCGCTCAGGAAGTCGCCGAAGCCGTCGTCGTCATCGCTGCTACTGCTCGCCATGCTCGTTGCTCCGACACGAGAATGTGTGCTGGCAACAAATACTGAACAAATTACCATTCTAATCAAACCATATATTACCAGATATGAGCAGATCCGACGAACTCAGGTTCGCGATCTCGAGGAGATGTCGCGGTCGTGGTGCTCGCGACGCTTGCGTTTGTGATCGCGCCGAGCATCGTGGGGTGCGCGGAGGCGCGTGTCCATCCCGACCTGAGCAAAATCATCCCATAGCCCACCCAGCCCGTGCAGACAAAGCTTTAGATTGAAAATTGCTCACATAATATCCGAACAGCTCTATTTCTTGCATTCGACCTCCTAGTACCGACTGCAATCGTAACTAGTTCTGACCGATAACAGATTCCCATGCTGGATTGCAATTTGCCTTACTCGGTCACAAGGTGTGTTCTGCCCGACCATAAGCTGACTTGTTCGCTCACCTTGTTGCCGATTTTGGGAGGAACAGGGACAGGAACGAGTATTCGTGATTGTTCTTATTCGTGATTTTATGGTGCGCACAGGATATATTTCTTCGTCTTTTGTGACCCAGACACACTTTATGGAAGCCACTCATATATTGTGTACCACACACTATTCCAACTGCATTTAGTTTAGGTGTCCTGCATTCTTACATTGGAGAAGCGATGGGTCGTCAGGATGCTGTCTCGCTGCGTCGCGGCGCTTGGCGCTCGACGACGGCAGCTCAGTCCTTCTTCGCGAAAGCAAGCACGAGCGCGAGGTAGCGAGAGTGAAAGTGCGAGTGACAGTCGGCTAAGGCATCTAGGCACCTCCTCCTTAGCCTGTGTCGCTTGACTGGGGCTTCTGGTTGCCTCCTCCTAATGTGCTTGTATCGCTCGACATGATGACTCACGATGCGCTTCAAGAAACGATGTTCGGACTCCTGTGAGTTAGGTAGCCTTTGCTCTCATCTGAATAGACTCAAACGAGTTGCTCCAATGCATGCAAGCGAACGAGTTGCACCACGCGAGGAGAAGCGCTGCTTGGAGCCGCGCTGTGGCGGGCGGACTCTGTTCACTCTCCTCGACAGCACCGCACTCGGCGGAGCGACAGGAAGATGAGTGGCGGCGGCGGTGCTCGAGGCTTTCGGCGACGCCATCATCACTGCGGCACCGCGGCACAGAGTGATCGCTTTGAAATGCGCAAGGACGATCGGTTGTTCGCTTCCGATCACTGCAACGAGTCGGGGCAAATAGGCTTTTGGAAGCTCGCTTGCCTCCTCCGCGCTGTCACGGAGAGGAAGCCGCTCTCGTGAACGAGTATTCTCGGCGTCAGTGGCTCCTGTCAGCGCATTGCGATCTTGAATCCACGCTGAACCAGCGATTGTCAAATGATGAGACATGATGTCAGTTCGGTTTTGCAGATTACGCCAAGCACATTTGGCGAATCAGCACAAAAGAGTATATTTACGGTTGTGAACATACGAATGGCTGGCACACATAGTATTTGAGAAACTAGCCGACCGAATTCTGGTTATTCGGGAAACAACGCAGTGCCAAGGGAACAATAAGAGCGAATGAGTCGTGGCATAACATGAAGAACTTGCAAAAAGCCATTTTGAGAAAATACTGAAAGAGAGCGAGTCATTTTCGAAAGTTCAATTTACAGGTTGCTTGTAACAGTCTCTATCTGATATTTCACAATAATTAAAGGCTTTTTCAGTAATAGATCCTAACTTGACGTGTGACATCAGCAAACAGTCTCTGCCCATCATCTCGATGATCACGTTTTTCGATTCGATTTTGCCAGAAAGCGAAGCAATCGAAACAGAGCAAACAATAGCAGCAGACAGCGGACGTACTTGCGCAGGGTGCGAGAGCAAACAAGCGTGCGACAGTCATCTGTGTGTCCGGCGTGCTTGCTCTTTTGGAGTGAGGCGCTGCTGCTGACGCTGTCGCCGCCAGTCTCAAGCAAGCCAGCGCAGCAGAGTAAGCGTCGCCGATCGTCTCGCTGGGCGTAATCCCGAAATCGTGTTTTAGTCGAATCTCAAGGTTTTGGAGCATCGATTTCAGGAAAATGGGAGCTTGGCGCATCTCGATAAGCCCGACGTTCTCTCTTGTTCGCGAGCGCGCGCTCTCTCTCTCTCTCTCTCTCTCTCTCTCTCTCTCGCGCGCGCGCGCACTCGTAACACGACTCGAATCGAATCCCGAGCCGATTCGCCCTTGTTGCTGCTGCGAACGCATGCGCGGTACATGCTTTGCTTTGAATATGCTTTGTGCTCCAAATCGAAGTGGAGTTACGACTTTTACACGGCTCTTCGCATTCCTGAAATTCAGGAATCACCCCGGCTCCTCGATTTTTCCGCCCTCATGCACCCGATTTTCACAGGTTCATCGCAGTATATACAGGCACTGTTTTGCTTATGTCAGACCAATCTATTCGAAACAAACGGGAATCGCACACGTTGCACAGGAAGTATTGCCGGCACGCCACACCACAACCACACCACATTTTTAAACCGAATCGAGCGCCATCACTTTCGCTTCTTCCCTCAAGCGCGCAGGTCGTCGTCGTCGTCGACGTCGTCAGTCTGTGCGAGCGTCTCGTCCTCTCGTCTCGATCGGCTCGGACGACTGTCGACCGCAACAGCAGCAGGCATGCCGGACGTCCGCCGACGCGCCAGCAGCACCAGCGCGCGCCGCCCCGTGCTCGCGGCAGCTACAGGAGCAGCACCAACACCGATTACGCCATCACTTCCACTGCCGCCGCCGATGGGTGGCGACGACGACGAGTTCGTGTGCTACGGCGACCGCGTGTGCTTCCTGTGCGAGGGTCAGCTGCTGGCGCTCACGCGCAAGTTTAACCTGACGTACCAGCAGATGGCGCTGCTGGCGCTGCTCACGCTCGCCACGGGCGGCACGTTCGGCGTCGCCGGGCTGCTTATCTGGAAGAAAGGGCTGCTGCGCAAGCGCTACGCCGCGCTCTTCTCCGACGCCATCTACGCGGACGACGACGTGGCCGCTGCCGGCGCGGACGACGAGCCGCAGGCGCGCGCGCTCGTCACGCAGGCGAGCGGCAACGGCACCATCTACGGCGCCGACATGCGCGTGCGCACCGGCTCCAAGGTCGATGACGCCGAGCTGAGCGCCGCGGAGACCGTGCCGGGCAGCACCGCGAGCGGCGTGAACCACGGGCCGCCAGGCGCTGCGGCCGGCGACAAGAACGACCCGCGCAAGCCCATCACGTTCCGCATCTTCGAGTACGACCCGATGACGCAGGTGATCGTGCTCTCAAGCGTCGGCAAGCCCGTGCGCTTCGGCGCGCCGGTGGTGGTCGTGCATGCGGCCACGCACCGCGCGATCCGCTACAAGCTGCACCGCGGCGCCGTCACGCTCAGCAAGCCGCTCAAGAACCTGCACTTCCAGCGCGACGTGCAGGCGAACCTCCCGAGCCTCCAGAAGTCGAGCATGTATAAGGGCGTCGTGGTACCCAAGAAGAAGGAACGCCCACAGAGCCTCGCGTCGCTCTTTACGTCGCGGCTCCGCTCGCTGACAATCGGTGGCGGCAACAACAACAGCACCAACAGCGCAGCCGACCCGACGCTGAGCAGCGCAGTGACGCAGAGCGCGGTGACGCAGAGCGCCGAGACGAACCAGTTCCGCCACACAGAGATGGCTCCACGGTCGCTGCCGCTGTCGCTCGACATCGCGCAGTCGATGCGCGGCCCGCAGCAGCGCCGCGTGCGCGGCCGCCCGCTCTCGGAGCAGACCGGCACACTACGCACCCTCAACCGCTGCGAGACGCTGCCGCCGCAGAGCTCTGGAGCATCGTCCTTCGAGCTCTTCGGCCTCAGCAGCTCGCTGCCATCCCAGCAGCTCCAGCCACCTGAGCAGCAGCCGGTCCAGCAAGAACGGTTGTACCGGCGCTTCTCGGAGTCGTGCGTCACGCTCGCGCACGACATCTCGGGGTCGATCACGGACTCGCTGCAGCGCCAGCGGGAGCAGCGCGAACACAAGAAGCGGCTCAAGCAGCTACTGAAGGACCTGCCGAACATGTCGTTCTCGCACAGCGGCGGCAAGTACTTCATCGCGAGCATCCAGTCGGTGCAGCACAAGAGCGCGCTGCACTCTGGGACGAGCACGTGCTCGAGCTCCGGCTCGGGCTCGGGCTTCGAGCATCCGTTCACGAACGAGAGCTTCCTGCGCTGGGGAGCGCCGATGGCCGTCGTCGCCGAATACAACGGCAAGGCGTGCGGCATCCGGCCGCGCCAGTACTACAAGGACTGCCAGTTGTACCTGACGACGGAGACGTCACAGGCGACGCTCATCCCGCTGCGCGAGGACGGCGACCTGCAGTCCATGGCGAAGGAGTCGACGCGGCTGCTGGCGCACTTGGAGAAGCGCCAGGTGTCGGTGTCGGTCGGTACGTACAACGTGTGGATGATGCCGCGCATCGTGAGCGCGTTCACGAGCGTGTCTCCGAAGAAGAACACGCGCGCGCGGCTGATCGCGGAGGTGCTGCCGCCGTGCGACGTGTGGGTCTTCACGGAGTGCTTCGACCACCGCGCGCGCGCGATCCTGCTCGACAAGCTGAAGGCTGCGGGGTACTTCTACGCGTCACCGACGGTGGGCCACAAGCGCTTGAAGCGCGAGAACATGCGCAAGGTGTTGAACGGCGGCGTGGTGCTAGCGAGCAAGTACCCAATCGTGTCGGTGCGCATCAAGCTGTTCAAGGAGGCGTGTCTCGGCGCCGACAAGCTCGCGGACAAGGGCGTGCTGTACTGCAAGATCCTGAAAGACGGGCTGCCCGTGCACGTGTTCGCGACGCACCTGCAGGCGTGGAGCGACCCGGCGTCGCGCGCCATGCGGCGTACGCAGATGCGCATGATCGCGGACTTCCAGCGCTCGGTCGGCGGCATCGACCCGTTGAACGACCCGGTGCTGATCGTCGGCGACCTGAACGTGAACTTTTGGCTGAACAAGACGGACCACGAGTACGATGAGATGCTGGAGCTGCTGAACGCGCGCGACCCGGCGGTGGTGGCTACGCAGAACCGGCGCGCGACGCTCGGCGGCAAGACCGGCAGCGCAGACGCCGGCAGTATGCTGCGTAGCGACAGCGATCCGAAGCAGGCGCGGCAGTTCAGCTTCGACCCGCGACTGAACGCGCTCGCTGCGGACGGGCTGAGCACGGACGGCAGCCTCGAGCTGCTGGACTTCGTGCTCATGTCGAAGGGTCACCGACAGCCGTCGAGCGCGAAGAGCTGGGTGGTGCCGCTCACGACGAGCACACCGTGGAATTGGCGCCACAAGCCGCAGTTCAACCTCTCGGACCACTACCCGGTGGTCAGCTCCTTCACGTTCGACATGTAGAGCGAGCGGGAGAACGAGATGTATCGAGAGGTATCGAGAGAGAGATGCGAGGGAGGTGATGAGGAGAAAGGGAGAGAAGACGGGTGGACGGAGGGAGAGAGGTGGCGCCTGTAGATGTACCATGGCCGGAGGGACTGACGAATGCAAAGAGTATTTAACGCGTTCGACGGTGTTGCGTATGTGCCTGTGTCCACACCCCGACACATACGCACGGACGGGAAAGTCTCGACGACGAGAGAGCAGCGGCAGCCAGCAGCACTGACGCTCGAGACGGAAGTCCCGCTGGTCTGAAATCCGGTTTCAGAAACTAGTGTTTGTGGCTCCATTGTCGAGAGGAAGAAGCGCTGTGGCGATGGGAATCGTCCGCCGTGTACCAGGCTTGGCAGGCAGATGAGAGGACTCGCGTCTTCGGGAGTGTGAGCGCGTGTGAGCGTGAGCTCACGTCGATTCAACTCGGTGCAAGTGGATCATGCGTTGCAAATGGGGAAAGGTAATATGTGGAATTCACAATAGTGACCAGGAGAGAGGCGTTCAGCTCCGATACTGAAACCAAGTCGTTTCGAGGAGAAGCCGGTTCACCGTCACAACGCGCGGTCGAAAAGCGCGAGCGAGCACCCTTCGGCCGCAAGGCACACACAATCCAAAGCTCCCGAGACCCGAGACTCGAGACCCGAGACCCGCAGCGCGAGAAGAAGGAAACGCTCCTGTGCTCGCACACACACACACACACACACACACCAGTTATCCAACCTGCTGGTGTCGTCGTCGCCTCTCTCGCGAGTCGAAGAGCTCATTTCCCCATTACCGGTATCCACCAACTCGAACGACGAGTTGACACGGTGAAACCGTCATTATGAGCGGCTTCTTCGGACGCATGTCCTCGCGAACACCGGCGACGACGACAACGATGGCGGCGGCAGCGAGCGCGTCCGACCACCTGTCGCGCCCGCCACTCGTCAGCAGGTCGCAGTCCACAGACAGCAAGAGCTCCGACGACGGGCTTGATGGCGCGGCGGCGCGCGCGTCCGCCCTCCGCCGCCACCAGCGGCAGCTGCGCGCAGACCCCACGAAGGCGGCGTCCAAGGCGGGTGGCGGTGGCGGCGGCGGCCGCGACAAGCGCCGCCCCGTGATCGTGCGGTACGAGCTGTCGGCCGCGAGCGCGAGCGCGTCGGGCGAGAGCGACGACGGCGGCGGGGCTTCGGACGACGGCGGCGCGGCGCTGTTCGCGCCGTTCGACGTCGAGTCGGCCATGGCGGGCTACGCGGCGTCCTTCTCGCCGAAGAAGAGCGGCGCGAAGTCGCAGCGGCCGCCGACCGCGTCGACCCCCGCGACGCGCGCGCGGTCGCAGACGCGCTCCCGGCTCGCGATGAGCCTCTCGCGCAGCCAGCGCGCGGAGCACAAGGCGCAGAAGTACGACGTGGAGTGGCGCGCCGACCAGGACTGCGCGTGCTGCCAGGTGTGCTACGCCATGTTCACCAAGCTCTCGCGGCGGCGCCACCACTGCCGCGTGTGCGGCGACCTCGTGTGCGGCGACTGCTCGGGCGACCAGGTGCTGCTCGTGGGACGCTTCGACGCCCCCAAGCGCGCGTGCGTCGCGTGCGTCACGCTGCTGCAGGCGATGATGCACAGCGGTGACGCGCGCGTGTCGATCGACGGCAGCAGCAAGCAGCAGCAGCAGCAGTTGGGGCACGCGCCGCTCGCGACGCCCAGGTACCACGACCGCCTCGGTGAGGTGCACCGCGTGATGGCGGCCGGGAAGAAGTCGGAGCGCCGCGGCAGCACGCAGACCGAGATGTACGTGATCTCGAGCAAGTGGCTGCGGCGCTGGCTCGCGTTCACGCGGGCGTCGCCGGACGACGGCGCGTACAGCAGCCACGCGGAGAGCAGCGGCATGGCCGACGTGTTCGCGAGCAGCAGCACGAGCACGGTCTTCAGCAGCCCGAGCAACAGCCTGAGCCACGCGATGGCGGCGGCCTCGCCCCCCGGGCCGATCGACAACATGGCGCTGCTGGAGCTCAGCAAGGGCAAGCTCGTGAAGCGCCCGGAGCTCTTCCGCGACGACTGCGCGGACGGCGCGGGCGCCAGCGGCAGCAGCGCGGACGAGGACAGCGGCTTCCAGTTCATCTCGACCGAGGTCTGGGAGGTGCTGCAGCGGCTGTACGGCGGCGGCCCGGGCGTGCGCGTCTCGAGCGACGACGGCTTCCGCGACTGGGTCGTCGACGTGTCGGCGCTGCTCGCGGCGGCCAGCGGCAAGGTGGCGGTGGCGCCGACGGTCGAGCGCGTGCTTGTGACGCGCCACGAGGCGGCGCTCACGGGCGTGACGCACCTCTCGGTAGAGAAGGCGGCGCTCATCTCGTCCGGCGGCTTCGACTCCTCGGCGCTCGCGCTCTCGCAGAGCGCGAGCAGCAGGCGCGAGGGCCCCCGCACGCCGACCCCGAACCCGCTGAGCGCGTCGAGCAGCAGCAGCAGCGGTGGCGGTGGCCACTCGCTCGACAAGAGCGCGTCCGGCGGCTCGCGCGGCTCGTTCCACCAGGCGCGCGTGCGGCCGAACAGCCCGCAGTTCGCCAAGAGCCACAACGGCGTCCCGAGCAGCAGCAGCAGCCACGCGGACGTCTCCGCGCGCGCGTCCACGCGGCTCCACGGCGACGCGCTCGACGACCTGCGCGACAGCAAGGCCGCGACCGCGGCGTCCGCCTTCGCGCTCGCGATGAAGCAGGCGCGGCTGAACGCGCAGAAGGCGCTCGAGGACCGCTCGCGCGGCACGCAGCTGCACGCCGACGCGGCGTGAGCCTGAGCCTGAGCCTGAGCCGGAGAGTGTGTGTCTCCTTTGTTGAATATTTAACAGTTTTATAAACAATTGATAAACATGGCTACACTTTTTCCATATCAGCGAACGGCTGACACGGCCGACGGTGGCTGACACGGCTATCTATATAATATTGTTATCATCTTTGGGCATAAGCGCAAATTTTTATGGGTGGATGCCAAAATGAGGGAGAGAGGGAAATGTGGGGCGTCGTG
>JAASFS010000488.1:0-17140 GCA_023333865.1 Globisporangium perplexum | reverse complement strand
TGGAAGAAATCTGCGCGAGCTCGTTGGTCTCGGAGATCGGTGTCGATTCCGCCGACCAGCGCTCGTAGAGGATCAAACGTGGAGACTTGTCGGGTGAACTCAAAGTTCGCGCTTCCGTGGCCCGGGGATGGTAGCCTGATGGAGACGAACGCGCTGTGGTGGACCGTTGCGGCTTATTTCACTATCGGGCTTAATATTCATCCTATAGTGAAATAAGCCGGAGCGGTGAGCAGTTTGTGGTGCAAAACAACAGCGAAGCGAGCAGACCCGGAATCCCGATACTATAATGCCAAACCCGAGATGCCCATAGTGATATAATCTAGGAGTGTTGCTGAGCAAATTGGTGGTACGAGCACCAGCACCGACAAGAACCAGCACCAGCACCGACCCGCGCACTGGAGCTGACGTCGTCGCTCCCGGAACCTCGCGAAGCCTCCCGTGCACACACACTCACTCACCGCCACCGCAACAATGGCGCGCCAGGTCAAGCAGAAGAAGTCGCGCGCGCACGTCGCAGCCGCGCACTCGAAGGGCGGCGCGAACCGCGCCAAGTCTTCGTCCTCGACGTCAGCAACCGCGCAGCTTGGTGCCGCCGCCGTGGCCGCCACGTTCGGTGCTGACGACGCCGCCGACGACGACGCGCGACCCATGGACAACGAGCAGAGCGGCGACGAGGATGGCGGCGACGGCGACGCGTCGGCGCTGAGCCGCGGGCAGCGCAAGCGCCAGAAGCGGCGCGCCGCGTTCCTCAAGAAGATGGGACTCGTGCAGCGCGTGACGAAGGAGGCGGCGGCGGCCTCCAAGCGCGCGGAGCAGGGTGCGTTCGCGGACCTCGAGGCGCTGCAGGCGTCGCTCTTCGCGCCGGACGCCGCTGCGGCGCCGGGCAAGCAGCCGCCGGCGGCGACGGACGCGCTCCAGAAGAAGAAGATGAGCGGCAAGCAGCGCCAGCGACTCGCGGTGCGCGAGCTGTTGCACCTCAAGGCCGTGCACGCGCACGCGTCGTTCCAGGGCAACGCGTTCGCGGCGATCCAGACGCACCTGCAGAACACCGTGGTGCAGGCGAACGCGGCGAACATGAAGAAGACGGCGGCGGCGGCGAAGGGCGGCAGCATGGATACCGATTGAGCGTTGGACAGGAAGTAGAACCGGAAGACACACACCACGTTCTCGTAGATGTCATCGCCACGTTCTTGTAAATGTCGTCGATCTCTTCGACGATCGCGATGCCGATCGAGTTGGACGCCGTAGAAAACACTCTAGTTATGGAGCACCGTATCTACTCGCGAAAATCAAACACGGCGGAGGTCCGAGGTGTTCGATCGCGGGCTGCAAGACAAGCGCACGTGGAGGATCAGCGATCTGTGCCAAACATCTTCGGCTCGAGTGGGAACGCATGAGCGTGCCATGACCTCTTATGGCAGCTGTCACCAGCAAGAAGTTCAAGCTGGCGAGCGCGGACGTCACGGAGCTCGCGCTCTCCGCCCGCTCGGCGTAGTCCTCTTCGGAGTCTTCTCCTCCTCTTCTCTCGTGACAGTGCTCGCATCGCATCGCATCGCCCCCTCCGAACCATTCGAGACGTGGTGGCTCTCATGATGCTGTCAGAACAGCATCAGCAGAACATCAGAACATGTTTCACTCCGTTGTTCAGACTCTCAAACTCTCTTCTACGCTGTCTGCCTTGTCGCCTTGCCTTGTCCTCTTGCTCGCGCCCCCAACACTCAGCAAACAAGACGTCCGCGCAGTCCCCAGCGCGCGCGGCCCGACCCTACTCGGTGTTGCACAGCAGGCAGACGCCGCGCAGCCCCCAGTGACGCGGCGGGCGGCCCGGCGGACACTTCATCGTGACCATGAAGACAAAATACCGGTCCGTGCGCGTGGCGTACTTGTAGCACGGGCACTCGAAGGGCCCCGCCGAGCCGTACAGCTCCTTGCGCGACTTGAGCTCCAGGTCCTTCGACATGCTGTTCACGTGCAGCACCGGCAGCGACGTGAAGAGCTTCTTGGGCTCCGACTCGACGATCGTGCCGTCCTGCTTGCTCCACGTCGCGCCTTCCATGAAGAGCCCGTAGATGTACACACCCTCGGCCGGCGGTGCGCGCACCTGCTCCGCGCGCTCGAACTGCGTCACCTCGGTATGGTACACGACGTCGTCGAGGGCCCACTTGTCCGTCTTGGAGTGCTTGCGCGTCACCTCCTGCTTCATGGCCGTGAGCATGCCCTGTGGGTTGAAGAAGCCCGTGAGCCAGAAGCAGTTCGGCCGCCGCGTGTTGAGCCATGTGCGGCTCTGCTCGTCGCGCGAGATGAGCGACGCGAACCAGAGCCCGAGCGTCGGCAGGATCCACGAGAACTCGTCGCCGACCGACGTGCGCAGCCACGACGGCGGCACCTTGGCGTCGAAGATCGCGTCGAGCGTCAGGCTCAGCTCCTCGGTCATCACGACCTCGCCGCGGATCGCCATCTGCAGCTGCTCGAGCATCGAGCGCACCTTGGAGATCACGCGCTGCAGGCGCTGGATCTCCTGGAAGAGGAAGATGTTGAGCGGGATCGTGAGCCCGCCGAGCTTGTTAATCTTGGCCTTGTAGTCGTCTTCGATGTAGTCCTCGGGGAGCCGGTCGAGCAGCTCCTTGGCCTTGTCGCACACGACGTCTTCGCGCGAGACGCCTGAGGAGCCGCCACCGCCCTTGGGCTGGGTGTCGCCGAGCGTGCCGAGCAGCGAGTTCACCTCCTTGACGCGGTACGTGAGGTCGGCGTTCGGGTGCAACCCGAAGATCTCTGGCGAGTCCACCTCTGGGAACTGGTGCAGGAACGCGCGGTAGTCGTCGATCGTGTCGGCCACAGGAATGCGGTAGTTGAAGTCGCTCGGGATGCGAAAGATTGGCTCGGTCGGGTTGTAGCTGAAGCTCGGCGCGCACACCTCCGGCGTGAGGCACCACTCAGTGTAGAAGTTGAAGAGCCGCCGGTCCATGTTGTCCGTGATCTTGCCGCCGTACTGCGCCTCGGCGACCATGTACTGGAGCGTCGGCCACGAGATCGGGCCGTTGTACAGGTGCTTCTCGAGGAAGATCGTGCACGCCGACAGGTCGCCGTTGTTGTACTCGTACGGGATGCCCCAGCCGAGCGGCCCGAACTTCTTGCGCTCGATCACGAGCGAGTGCAAGAAACACAGGTCGAAGAGCAGCTGCCGCCACTGACTCGTCTCCACGCGCTCGAGCTTGTCCTGGTCCACCATGATCGTGTACGAGCGCAGTAAGCCGGCGCGCAGCCCCTGCGGCGGCTCGTTCGTCACCTTTGTCGACATCTGCAGCAGGCCGAGAGGGAACTGGTCGTTCGGCAGCGCCGTGAGGAAGAGCCGGAAACCCGGGTCCATCGTCTCGCTCAGCTTGATCATGATCTCCTCCATCTGCTCCATGAGCTCGAGCCCGAGCTCGCAGTTCTGCAGCAGCACCCACGTGCCGTTCACGACTGCGGCGTTGATCGCCTTGAGCGCCACGGGCTCCTGGCCTTCGCCCATCGACACGACTGCAGGCGACGGGTGCTTCCGCTTCCGCGCCAGCTGCTCGATGCTTTCGGTCGGATCCGCGCCGATCGAGAGCAGGAAGATCACCGGCGTCTCGGCACGCATCTCGGCGAAGATGCTGTCGATCGTGTCCGTCACCGGGTCGACGTAGCGCGGACCCATCAGCTGCGTGTTGCGGATGAACTCCTTCGTGCTCAGGATCGTGCGGTCCATGCGCAGCGAGCGCACGAGTAGCAGCTTGAGGTACGGCCCGATCGTCTCGTTCTCCGCGATCCGCGTCTCGTAGTCTGGGATCATCACGGTCTCCGGTTCGTTGTCCTCGTACCAGCGCCGCCACATCGCCTCATTCGACGACATTTCGTGCGGCAGGTTCGCGAAGAACTTGCAGCTTTGCGAGAGTTCGATCACGTTGAGCCACGACTCGTTCGAGATCCACGAGAAAGGCTTCCGGCGCACCGAGTTGATGTCGAGCGCCGCGCCGCCGCGCGTCAGCAGGATTACCTCTTCGCGCGTCAGCAGGTTGTCCGTCACGAGGATCTTCATCGTGAGCAGCAGTACGAACGTCAACTTGTCGCGCTCGTACAGCCCGCGGTTGATGTACCGGTACGTGATGTACGTCATCGTCTCAATGATGTTCGATACGCGCTTGGACGCCAGCGCCGCCTTGTCGGCGACATCCATTGACTGCATGAAGAGCGCCAGGAACTGGTTCAGCGACGTCTGGTACATGCAGTTGATCAGCGACGTCTCGACGATCGAGAAGTAGAGCACCGAGCCGCGCGTCGCCACGGGGCGGAACTGCTCGCGCTTCTCGTTGATCGACTTGCGCGTGTCGGCGGCGGCGATGAGCTTGTCCTTCACTTCGGCGGCTTTCTCCTTCGTGTTCGCGAGCACGCCGATGAGCTCCTCGTCCTCGAGCAGGTTGCCCGTGTTCGACGTCAGCCGCTCGAGCAGCGACGCATCGAGCGCGAGCAGCGACTTGGTATTCATGTTGACGTCCTCGAGCACCTGCGCGAGCTGCTCCTCGAGCGCTTTCTGCTCCTTGCCGATCACGCGGCCGAGCAGCTGCTCCTCGAGCCCCTTGATCGTGACGGTGAAGTCGATCACGGTCGTCTTCGCCTGCAGCTCGGGCCCGAAGTGCGGGTTCGGCAGGCGCGTGATGAAGTACATCGAGAACGCTGGGTTGAACTCCATGTTCTTATCCGACACGTTGATCGACATGCTCCGGCCCTTGACGATCACCTGGCGCTCCAGCACCGGGTCCAGCATCGGATCGATGTCCTCCTCCACTCCGGTCACGATCAGCGCTCGCCCTTCGCCCATGCAGAATTCCAGCTGGTCCTTCAGCTTCGGGTGGTTCAGCGTCGTCGTGCCGTAGCTCGGCACGCGGTCGACCTCCTTGTTCTTGATCCACGACAACGCCTGCCCCTGCGGGTCCACGAGCAGCGGGTAGCGCGACGACCGCGTCACCATGATGCCGTTCTGGATCGAGAGCGAGTCCGTGGGCAATCCCTGCATGTTCCAGTCGCCGATCGTCCCAATGTCCACCAAGAAGTTGATGACGTCGATGTCGACGGTGACGGGCACGCTGCGCGTCTCGCAGTCCGGGATGAACTTGCTCTGGACCATGTAGCTGCGGAAGTCCTGGTTGAACGGCCCGCAGTACGATACGAACGCACACGCGACGGCGCAGTCGCCCACGAGCCGCCGCTTCAAGTCGGCGAAGTTGTTCGAGTCGTCCGTCCAGCGCACGCGCTCGCCGGCGAGCCCGTTGATGAGGTCGGACGCCTGCTGCATCTTCCGCGACAGCGCGTTCGCGCCGTCCTCGATTCGCTTCTTCTCCGACATCTGCGCTTCGAACATGTTCTGCAGCTCGCTCAGACGCTCCTTGCACTTAGACAGGCGCTGCTCCGCGGCGTTCAGCGCCTTGTTCGCTGCCTCCATTTGCCCCTCGGCGATCATGAGCGCCTCGAGCTTCGGCTTGACGATCTTGGACGCCTCGTGATAGAACTTCATCGCGCGCACCCACGTACAGAGCCCCTCGGCCGCGAGCGACGCGTTCTTCGCCACCGCCGGTAGGAAGCCTTCGAGGTCCATGTACGGGCTCAGGAACTCGATCGTCTCCTCGTTGATCATGTCCTTGCCGACCGCGCCAAAGTTCTGCACGTTCTTGAGGAAATTCGAGTCGCTCATCACGCTCTGCGCGTACGGCGAGAACGACGTCTCGATGAAGTCGATCTCCTGCTTCGCGACGTTCAACTTCGTCGGCTTGACCGGGCACAGCTGGTTCTTGAACAGGATCAGCACGCCGTCGAACACGAGGCGGATGATGTCCGCGGGCTTCGCGAGCTTCTTGATCTCGCCGATGTGCGCGGGCTTGATCGAGTCGATCGCCGTCTCGGCCTCTTCGACGAACGGCTTCGCCTTCGCGAGGTCTTTCTCGCACAGCTCCTTCTCAGCAGAGATCCGCGCCGCGTCCTCCTCGCACTTGGCTTTGATCTGCGCCACCTGGTCGCCCTCCTTGTGCGCTTCCGCAGACGACACCTGCAGCGACTGGAGCATCGTGTTGGTCTCTTCCGTAGCTTTCTGGAGCTTCACTTGTTCGTCTGCGAGCACGATCGACATCGCGTGGACGTCCTCCGCGCCTTGGATGAGCTTCTTCAGCCCCAGGTTCACGCGCTGCTCCTTCATCTTGATCTCCTCGATCTTCACCGCGTACATCTTCTTGTACGACTCGATGAAGCTCAAGTACGACTTGGGCGTCTGGTACACGCGGCGGCGCATCTTCTGGAAGTACTCCTCGCATAGATCCGTCACGATGCGGTGCACCATGCCCATGTGCGTCATGAGCGCCATCTTGGTCGTCACGTCGCACTCCATCGCGTAGTCCTGGATGAAGCCCTTCGACACGGCGATGAGCGCGTCTTCTGGCCATGGCAGGAACCAGTCGATCGTCGGGCCGCTGATGAGCCCCGGGAACTTCCGCGCGCGCTCGGCGAACTTGGCGTTGAGCGGAGACATGCACAGCACGACGTGGAGGTTGTCGCGCACGCAGTCGACGAAGTACTGCTTGAGGTTCGTCTGCGTCTCCGCCTGCCCGGGTCTCTCCTTCACAAACGAGTTGCGCAGATCGGCTGTCATCGCCATCATCTCGTCCTTGGCGAACAGCCCCGCGACTTCGCCAGTCATCAGGATCGAGTTGATCAGCTCCAAGAAGATCTCGTTCTTGATCTCCGCGTCCGTGAACAGGAACGTCGTCGACTTCCTCTGGTGGCCCGCAGACTTGTACAGCGTGCGGATGTCCTCCATGAACGAGTTGGTGTTGTACGTCTTCGTCAGCACGACCTGGAAGATCACTGACCCGGACATGTACGACGCCAGACGCGTGAGCGACTGCTTGCCGGATCCGCCGACTCCGACGAGCAGAGCGGAGCCGCGCGGCATGTCGAGCAACCGCGAGATGCGCAGCAAGTGGTTCAGCGCGTCGTCGAAGAGCACGAGGCGCATGCTGCGCTGCGGGAACTCGGTGTTGTACTTCTCCAGGAACTCGAGCACGCGCGCGCGGATGTCTTCGAGAACACCGCCGGGCTCGTAGATCTTGAGCGCTGCGTCCGCGACCGCGCCGTCCTCGTCTTCTTCTGGGTCGCGGAGGAAGCTCACCATGTTGTACTGCTGTCGGCAGAGCACCTCCATCTCGTCGTTAAAGTGGTTCTTCACGAGCTCCTTCATGTACGTCCCATACGTCTCCTTGTCCTTGTGATTCGTCAGTTTGTCGCAGAACACGCGGTCGCACTCGTGCTTCCACGTCAACAGCACGACTTGCCCGGTCTCCATCTTCGAGATCTTGTTCTGGACGACCCGGATTCCACCGCCGCTCAGGAACGTCTCCGGCGGCGTCAACAGCACGCCTTGGAACACGCGGCTGAGCTCGCGCATGTTGAAGATGTAGTGGAACTTGGCCGGTGTCGGCAGCAGCTTCGCCTTCATGAAGTTCCATAAGTCGATCGTCGCGCGCGTGAGCTTGTTCACGATCACGAGCGCCTCCTTGCTGTACGCGTCCTTGTCGAAGCGGCCGGCGAGCATCTGCCCATAGATGTCGTCGATCGACGTCAGCGACGGCAGGATTAGGTTGAACAGGAAGAACTGGCGCTTGAGTCGGTTCGGGATATCGTTGCGACCGCCGCCCGGGTGGCCCATCGCCCCGACGTACTGCAGGTCCTCGCAGACTTTGAAGTCTCCGCGGCGGTCCTTCGAGAGGAAGCAGAAGCCGTTCAGCTCGATGATCATGCGCACGATCTCCAGCGTCGGCTGGTCGCCCCACGCGTTCACCAGCGGCATGCTCAGGTCGTCCAGGAACACCGTCATCTTCTTGCCTCCGGGCGGACCGAAGCTCTTGCCGCCGCGCTTGTCGAGCTCGGACTCGACGGCGTTCTGGAACATGAACGCTGTCGTCGCGCTGGAGAAGTTCACGCGCTTGATCATCATGTGATCGGGGTTGAGACCGTTGAAGTACATGAGCGCCGACGACGTCTTCGCGGTACCGGGTCCGCCGACCATGAGCACGGGCTTGCGCTGCTTGTGCAGGTTCTCGATCAGATACAGCGTGCGGACAGAGTCCATCGTCGGCACGAGCAAGTTGGAGAAGTCCAACTGCTTCGATTCCTTCGGGTACTCCCATTTTGGCGGTCGCCACACCTTCCACTCGAACGTCTGCGGGTGAACGTAGTGCTCGTACACTGTCTGTCCAGCCTCGCACTTTGGCAGCAGCATGTTGTCGTCGTACTGCCGCAGCCACTCGTCGAACTTGAAGCGGTCGTCCTGCTCGAGGATCGCACCGAGCGACCAGCAGATGCAGTACAGGTACAGCTTCTCGAACTGGATCGCGAGCTTGCTCGGCTCCTCCTCCAGGTTCTGGCCGTGTTCGCCGAGAAGCAGACCCGTGAGCAGATTGAAGAGTCGCGAGGCTTGGCCGATGCGAGACACTGTCATCACGCCGCTCGTGTTGCGGTTGAGGTAGTCGAAGCAGTGGCCGGGGTTGATCGGCGAGTTCTCACCCATGTACTTCATGAAGAGGTCTCGCAGGATCTGCTGCTGCGACGCCGGGCGTTTGCGGATCCACGCCTCGACGACCGGAGCCCAGTCGAGATCCGTGTCGCTGATGAAGACGATGCCGGCGCGCGACACCGTGGCGGGACTCGCGTTCACCAGCGTCTCGACCTCGAACATGAGCTTCACGTTGTCAGTCATCGGCATGCGGTCGCCGTTCGCGAGCGTCAGGATCTTGTTGTCGTCCAGCACAGTGTTGAGGTCTTCGATCCAGATGGCGTCGACCGGGCCGTCGCACACCATCCACGTGATGAACTTGTTCGCCTTGTTGTTGAACTTGGACCACATCGCCGCGAACACGCCGGTCGTCCACTCACCGGACATCGGGTCCACCTCGCCGTACATCTCGGCGGCGCGGATGGCTTTCGGGTTGAGCTTCGACTGCTTGTGGTTGACGTTCGTGGTGACCGTGAGCGCCTGCTGCAGCACGTCGAAGATCTTGGTCTTCCCGCCGCCCGTCGGTCCGACGAGCATGATGCCGTGGCGCACCAGCTGCGTCTCGTAGAGCTGGATGACCTTGCCGAACCAGCCGGCGTGGTCGACCAGCCCAGCTTTCTCGATCTCCACCTGTAGCGCCGCCTGCAGCTCCGGGTACGAGCCCTTCGGCGGGAACTGCACAGTCGGGAACAGGTCCGCGAGTAGCGACAGGAACAGCGGCACATCCTGCGCCACGAGCTTCGACAGGTTCATGTCGCGCAGCGTCTGGTACAGCAGCTTGGCTTCCAGGTCGTTGCGGTTGTCGCGTTTGATCTTGCCGGCGCTCCGCAGCACGGCGAGAATGTTCCGCAGCCCCCAGTCGTAGTGCTTCTGCGCCGAGAGCTGCTCCTTGCACGTGTTGTACAGGATGAAGAACTTCTTCGCGAGGTCTTGGTACTCCGAGTACCCGACCGAACACAGCTTGACCTTCATGATGATCTCGAAGTCCGGCACCATCATCGCCACGCCGCGGAACAGCGCCTTGAGGTTCTCCGGCAGCTCCTGGCGGCCGGCGTAGCCCGGGTTCATCGTGATGAAGTACCCGCACACGGGCGACAGCAAGATGTTCTGCGGGTCGCCCGGGAACTGGAAGAACTTGCTGCCCGTCTTCTTGGCGTTGTTGATCGCGAGCACTTGCTGCGCGACGACGGACAGCACAGGGAGCAGGATGCGGTTGAACTCGTCGAAGCAGCCCCAGAGCCCACCCTGGCACAGACCCTTGAAGATTTTCGCGCAGTCCGTGTACTTCTGCTGGTCCGTGCAGTTCGTCACGACGACGTAGATGCCGAGCGTGCGGCCGAGATCCTTCACCGTCTCCGTCTTGCCGGTACCGGCGGGACCGGCCGGAGCGCCACCAAAGTACATGCCGAGTGCCTGAGCCAGCGTGATGTAGCAGCGATCTGTCAACGGCGTGACCACGAGACGCTCCTTCGAGCCCAGGTACTCGTACTGGTAGTTGAAGTCGACGTCGGTGATGGAGATCACGCACGCGCCGTCGGCGTTGAACTCGTCCGAGTTCCCCGGCCGCCAGTAGAAGCGCGCTTGCTTGAGCCACTCGAAATCGTTCGGGTCCGAGATCTTCTTCTGCTTGTACAACGTCGCGAGGTCCGTCATCACGTCGCGCTGGTGCACGTGGATCGTCACGAGCGTCTCGATCTTGATGCGGTTCTGCTTCGACCCGAGGTCCGTCAGACACCAGTTCGAGAGCTCCGTCAGCACCAGCGCCTGTTTCGTGCTCGTGTCCTTCATGATGTTCTTCTTCGCGCGGCACTGCTCCAGCGCCGTCTGGATGTCCGTCGTCCACATCAGCTGGATACCGAGTAGCGAGAACTGCGCGATGTACCGATCCACGAACTCCCGCAGCCGCTTGAGGTCGTTCCCCACGACGCCGATGTCGATCGCGCTCTGCCGGCAGATGTCCTTCATCGTGATCTGCATGTTGCGCAGCAGCGTCGCGAGCCAGTCCTCGATGTTGCCTTGCGCCTTGACGATCTGCGAGAACCGCACCTCCTCGACGCCAGACGTCATCGTGTGGATCAGTGTCTTGTCCTTCTTGTCGTGGTACACCTTCTCGATCGAGTCGAAGACCTTCTCGTAGTGCTCGTTCATGCTCAGCGGGTCGCTGCCCTGCGACAGGATCATGAGCAGACCGGGGTTCGACACGAAGTAGAACCGAGGGAACTTGTTCCGCTTCTGCTCTAGGTACCCCTCGAGGCTCTTCTGGCACTTCTCGAGCTCCGAGTACATCGTCGGCAAGCACGACTTGAGCAACTCGTTCGCGCAGCACTGCACGACGTTCTTCGTCTCGACCGACTTGGCCATGATCTTCGCCCAGTCCTTATCGACCTTCTGGAACTTCTTCGCCTCCGCTGGCATCTGCTTGGCGATGTCGCCACCCGTAAACACCGACTCGAGCGAGCACCACAGCATCTGCACCTTGATCCAGCGCTCGAGCGTCTCGGACGTGTCCGACAGCTGCTCGAGCTTCTGCTGCGCCACGTCTCGGAACGGAGCCACGTGACGCATCGACAGCATCGTCTGGAGGTTCATCTGCGTCTCCTCGAGCTCCTCCACGATCGGCACGACGGCCTTGAGGATCGGCACGTTGCGGCTCTTCCAGTCTTGGAACTGGAACTCCTCCGTCTCCCACCGCTGGTTGATCTCCGCGAGCTGGACCTCGATCTTCAGCTGCTTATCTGCGCCGTCCGTGATCTCCTCGATTTCCGCTTTGAACGCCACGATGTTTGCGTCCATGAGCGCCTGGAGCTTGAAGTCGATCGCCGTGACGTCCAGCTGTGTGCCTGTCCTGTCCATGACAGCGTCCCAGTGGCGCGGCTTGATCGACTCTTTGCTCAGCTCTTGGAGCAGCGGCAGGATGCTCGTGAAGTCGTCGATCATCTGCTTCAGGTCCGTGTACGCCTCCCACTCGCGCAGCTTCGCAGGCATCTTCTTGCACCGCGACGAGAACGCGTCAACCTTCTCGGTCATCGCTTGCACGCGCTCCGCGACAGCGAGCCACGGGATCTGCTTCCACTCCTCGATTGTGCTCAACACGTCCGTGTAGAGACCGAAGAGCTTGTCCTGCAGCTGCAGCTCTTTCTTCGTCGCCTCGAGCTCCGGGTACGTCGTCTTCGGCAGCGCGAAGAGCTCTTCGCCGGACGCGTACAGTTCGAACTTGCGCTCGCGGATCTTGTACTCTTCCTTGTACCGGTTCAGCCGCTCGACAGCCTCCGCCGGCGGGATCCCGATCACCATCGGGCCGTTCGCCATGTAGTCTTCGCGGAAGTGCTTGACGTCCACGATGAACTCCTTGATGTCGCGGAGCAGCCCGCGCTTGAACCCTGCTTGCGTCTTGCTCAGTTCGTCTGTGCGTGTCTCCGCGTGGTGGATCAGCTTGCGCCAGTTGCTTCGCAGCACCGACTTCTGGTCCATCTCCTCCTTCTCCATGAAGCCGTCCGGCAAGTAGTACTCGAGCATCTCGTACATGTCGAGCACGGGGTTGATCTCCATGTTGATCCCGCTCTCTCTCGCGCGCACCTCTTTGAGCAGGTTCATCACGAACCGCAGCGAGTCGAGGTCCACGACCTTGCGGTTGAGCTTCCCCATCGTCGAGCGGAAGAACTCCGTGAGCGACTCCATCTTCCGGCGCGCCTGATTGTGCAGGTTGTCGCTGAACTTGAGCTTCCACTGCGAGTTCTCGTGCTTGAGCTGCAGCTTGATGTTGCGCGTGTTGAGCGACAGCGCACCGATGTTGTATACCGGCGGGAGCCCGGAGATCTCCTCGTCGATCTCCACGAACGACTTGAGCTTCTTCTCGAAGTCCTGCAGCTCCGGATTCCTCTTCAAGAAGCCGTCGTACGACGCGTCCTTGTTCTCCATCCAGAGCCACTCATACCGGCTGAACGAGCCCAGGTACTCGGTCACGTTATTCCGCAGCCCCTGCACGCTGCCGGTGAGCAGCAGCACCACGCGCACGATCTCGATGTCCTTCGTGATGCGGTCGAAGAACGTGATCTTCACACTCGACCCGTTCGCTCCTCCGCCGTGGTGGCTCCCGCTCGAGTCGCTCTGGCCCCAGTCCAGCAGCTCCTTCGAGCAGCTCAACACTGTCTTCGCTGCCTTGTTGATCGCGAGCTGGATGTCGTCGAGCGACGGGTGGAGCACCACACGAGGAACGCTCAGCTGCACGTCCACCTCGAAGAACGGCCGCTCGATCGTGAACACGTTCGACGACACGCGCGACGCCACGCGCTTCTTGATCGTGTTGAGAGAGTTTTTGGTGCAGTGTAACAGCGCCTGGTACATGAAGTGGTTGTAGTGTTTCTTCAGCTTCATCGCCTCTTCGTTCGACACGCCTTCGATGTGCGAGTCGAGCGGGTACTGCATGATGATCTTGAGCAGATCCTCGACCGCGTTCTCGATCTCGATGTTCTTGCCCTGGAGCAGCGTCCCGGCGCGTTTGATGTTCGACCCCTGCATCGTGACGAACTCGTCGAGCGAGAAGGACTGGTCCACCGGCAGGTCGACAAGCATCGTCTTCGACACGATGCGCATGTTCTTCTCGATGCGGTTTTCAATGATGTCGTTGATGTTCGTGACGAGCTCCTCCAAGTGCTGCAGCCCGCTGTGGATGTGGTTCCGGTACGCCTCGATATTCATGCTCGTCCACGTGAGCGTGATCATCCCTGGCCGCAGCTTGAACTCCATGTCGTTGAAGTGCGGACGCAGGAGCATCGCCGTGACTGGGATCACCTTCGTCACGATGCGGTCGTACTCCGACAGCGCGTACTGGAGCTCGTTGTAGTAGTTCTTGAACTTCTCCTCCTGCAGAAGCACGATCTTGGCCGCCTCTGGGATCTCGATGCCCATCCGGTCGAGGCACTTGGCTTCACGGAGCAGCTGCAGGATCTCCGGGTCGAAGTTCACGTACAGCTTGTTGTCTTCCGGGTGGCGGATGATGAGCGTCGCCTGCAAGCCCGCCTTCGCCGTGTCGATGTACTGCACCCACGCCTGGTACCAAATGTACTCGAACGCCACGAGCGTGCGCGCGACCTTGTTGTACATGCGGATGATGCGCTTCGCGTCCTTGCTCGCGAGCACGTTCTGGTTCGACTCGAACTTCTTCATCGGCTCTTCGATGCGCTTGAGCAGGTGACGCGACCACGTGATGTTGCCCGCGACCGGCGGGAGGTTGCGCGGGTACGGCGGGTTCTGCTTGTACTTCTCGTACTGCTGCAGCACGTGCTCGAGTTCGAGCCCGTAGTTCTGGAAGATGACGTTGAACTTCGAGTCGAGGTCCGACTTGAGGTTCTCGCGCTGCAGGATCGTCTGGAACTTACGCAGCAGGTTGAGCGAGTGCTCGATCGACGTGATGTTCTCGAACGAGTCGTTGATGAACTTCTGCAAGAGCCCCTCGAGGTCCGAGATGCGCACGTTGAATTCGACGTAGTCGCGGTCGAAGCGGTTGTTCTTGTAGTCGAGCAGGTCGTGGTTCCGGTACTGGAACTCGCGGATGATCGAATTGAACTTGGCGATGAGGTCCTCCATCCCCTCGAGCTTGTGCTGCCCGAGTGACGAGAACTGGTGGATCGTCGTGAACATGTCGATGAGCTTCGTCACGCGACGGCAGAAGAGGTCGAACTTGCCGAAGATCTTCATCTCGTTGAACTCGAACTGCTTCCCTTTCGGTGTCGCGAACAGCTTGTCCTTCGTCACGCGGTACTGCTGCTGGTACGCCTCATTGAGCTTCAGGCACGAGTCCAGGTGCCGCACAAGCTCCTCCGGGTCCTTGTCCCACATCACCTCGTACGTCTCGCCGCCGGTGACGCAGCTCTTGCAGTTCGCGATCATCTGGTTCGTGATCTTCGTGAAGAGGTTCGCCATGCGCTCTGTCGTGTTGTAGTACCGCGCGATCGAGTGGATCATCTTGATCGAGTTCATGAGCGCCGGTAGCGTGTCGATGATCGAGCTCGGCGTGCCGTTGTAGAGCGGCACGATGAACTTCTCGAGGGTGAAGAGGTACTTGACGTTGTCCTTGGCCTCGTTCGCAGCCTCCGTGATGCCGATGTCGATCTGCTTCCAGCGGCGTAACAGCGTCTGGATACGCTGCTTCGTGTCGTCGCTCACGCTCTTGGTCGTGCGGCTCAGTACCGTGAAGACGTCCTTGTACTCGTTCATCTTGAGCTGCTCCGTGATGCTCGTGAGCCGCTGCATGCGGCGGCGCCAGTACTCGAGCTCGCCCATGGGGCCGTCGTCGTCGATCTGCTCGTCCTTGTTCTTGCCGTCGCCCGTCGTGTTCGTCTCGAGGTACGTCGCGATGACGTCGCACCACTCCTTGAGTACATCCTCGTAGTGTGCGATGAGCTTGGGCGAGTCGGACGCCTGCAGCACGCGGCTGCCGTTGACGCCCGTGGTGGCGTTGCTCGCGGCGTCGGCGAGCACCTCGCGGTCCGGCCGGCGCAACTCGAGGCCGCTGTCCATGCTGCTGAGCGCCTCCTTGAGGTCGCTCGCGAACTTGTCCGACTCGTCCATGAACTCGCCCTTGAGGTCGGCGTCCGCCTTGCCCCACTCGTCCTTGGACTTGAGCAGCGGCGTGAAGAGCGCCGTGATCGTCGTCTCGAGGTCGCGCAAGATGTTAGGCGCCAGCTCACCGAAGCACAGCGCGTTGTCGCCCGCCTTGGTCGCGTCCACGGCCTTGCCGTCGGCGCTCGTGCGCAGGAAGTAGCAGCACTTGGCGCGGATCGGCACGGAGCTCCCGACCGTCAGGCACAGCTTGCCGGCGCAGTTAGTACTGCTGTTGTTGTTGCTGCTGCTGGTGGCACCTCGCGCTCCGGACGCGTCGGCGGCCATCGGACCCGCCGCGCCGCCGTTCGCGCTCGGCGCCACCTCGCTTGGCCCCGCCGCCGTCGCCTGCAGGTGCACGAAGAGCTTGCAGGCGTCTTTGCCCGCGAGCATGTCCTCGAAGGCGCGCCGCACGCCGGCGCTCGCGAGGAAGTCGCCGACGTCCGCCTGGGTCACCGTCGGCTCGAAGGTCTCGAGCAGCCGCGCGCCGACCCACTGCATGCGCACGTTCCACATCGCGTCGTCGCGACCGCCGTCTTCGACACCTTCGCGTTCGGCTGCTGGCGCGGGAGCTCGAATGAGTGACTGGAGGCTGCTGCGGTCGCCCGACTCTTCCCAAGAGCCTGCAGTTAGCCAGCGAACATGAGCATGAGAACACTTCACTCTTCACTCTTCGACGATACTCAAGCGTGCGGAAGTTGGCACTTCGAGAGACTGCAACGTCAGGTTGACTCCGACGCAGAAGGTTCAGCTCGGAGATCGGCGCGAGTTCCAACTTGACGGCCGGTGTGGACACGGAGGCGGCTTCCGCGACGCAGGACACTGAGAGCGACTCCGACTTGTCTCTCGACGACGACGCCGGACACGAGGACAGGAGCGGAGTGCATGGGATCGGGTCCTTGTAGATGCCTCTGTCTATGGGCTCTCTCTCTTTCTCTCTTGCTCTCCTGCTGCCTGTCGCGCACGCACGTCCAGCGGCGTCGCGGCACACCGCAGCACCCGTCCGACGCGCTACATGCCGGCGCCGACGCCTGGCGACGGCGGGCGGTGCGAGAGGCGGCCGCGGATGAACCCGCCGAGCCCCTTCTGCTTCTCCTGCTCCTTCTGCACCTCGAGCGCGCGCACGCGGGCACTGTATCGCGACGGCAGGTCGCGCACGACGCCGTCCTCGTCGCGGAACTCGTCCAGCACGACGCGGAAGTCCGGCACGCGCTCCGACGCCAGCGCCTTGAGGAACGGGATGAGCTCCACGAGCTCGCGGTCGTCGCGGTCGCGGCCGTCCGTGAACGGCGGGATCGGGATCGCGTTCTCCGGCTGCAGCTGGTACGCGTCCGGGTCGTCGTCGATGATCACCACTTGGCGTAGGTCGCGGTTGAGGTTCGCCAGGTCCTTCACGTGGGCACCCTTGTAGTAGCGCGTCGCGTCGCGCGAGAGCACGTGCAGCGCGCACCGCTGGGAAGCCAGAGCGAGAGGTGGTGTGAGCTGCTGCGTGAGGAGTGTGTGTGGCCGTCGAGAGAGTGACGGGGACGCACCTTCGGGTCGAGCTTCATGACGACCTCGTCGGCCATCGGGTTCTGCGAGAAGATGACGATCTCGTAGTACTGTAGAGCCACAGCGCCGTCCTTTGAGTCAGCGGAATGTCGCTATGTGACCATCACTCGCCGTCCACCGCACCTGGCAGAGCGTCTCCAGGAACTCGTCGACGCCCGGACGCTTCGCGTGGCGCCAGCCGTGCTTCCTCTGCAGCCGGCACACACACTCCTGTCAGCGTCTCGCGTACACACACTCCCAGCGTCCAACCGCACGAACGTACGCTCCACTCCGAGTGCACGAGCGTGTCCTCGAGATCCACGACCAGCACGGGCACCGGCGGCGTGTCAGGCGGCACCTCCGGGATCGGCCAGTCCTGTCGTCCGCCACCGCAGCAACAGCCTCCCGTCAGTCTCAGCGCTCTCTCTCTCTCTCTCTCTCTCTCTCTCT
>JAASFS010000487.1:0-17157 GCA_023333865.1 Globisporangium perplexum | reverse complement strand
GAGGTTCTGGTAAGAGATGCTTTGATCCCCGATGTAGTCGTTTGTGCAGACTGTGGGGTGTTGTCTCAGTCCGTTGATGCGAGGCCAAGAGGCTGTCGTTCAGGCTGCTGCTCGGGACGTATCGAGTCGCTTTGCTTCGTTTGAGGTGGCGCACATGTTGGAGTGGTTGAACTTCGCTGCTTCACGATCTTCTCGTTGCGATTAGCGAAAGTGCCTTTGACGTAGTAATCATGTGCGGTCTTGTATATTTTTCATGCGTATGCTATAGCGGAAACAAAGTGAGTCAGTGAACAGTTTGCTCGAGGATCGCGATCGCTGTGATCGTGGGGCTGCGAGCGAGTGTGTTCAACCACGATGGCTGGCTCTGGACTGGACAGCAGTGATAGCACTGGCTGTCTCGACCCCTTGTCGGCGTCGCCCTTGCCGTCGTCGGACCTCTTCGCCGCCAGCCGACTCGATAATCGATCCGGTGCTGCCGGCGATCTCTCGAGCTCGCGATCCTGCGGGTGCTGCTAGTGCCGCTGTGCTGCCTTTCACCACCGCCACCGACAGCGCAGCCACTCGCTTCCCGTGCTCAGTCGGTTAGTCAGGCTCGCCGCCAGCGCATGGTCGCTGTCATGGACACAGTTGCTTCCATGTCGCGGCATCGAGAGACATTCTGTTCTCTCTGGGGAGCGCTCAAGGCGTGGAAGTCTCGGTGCATCGTGCAGGAGCGCTGCTGCTGCGTGTGCTTCTGTGTGCGGCGAAAGAACCAGCGAGAGAACCAGCGCCACCGTCAGCGCGCGCGCTTGGATCGCTTTTGTCGTCGTCTTTTTGAGCTTGCGGCTCACTGTGTAGTTGCTGCTGCTGTTGCTGCGACTTCGTGACCACTCGCTCATAGGTATTCAGCTCATCAGAAGAGACGCGCCGCGCGCGCGCTCTCGCTTGTCGGCTGCTGCTCGCGGAGCTCCTTCTCTCTCGCGCTCACTATGCCGTCGAGCGAGCGAGCGAGTGAGCTCTCCCCAGTCCATCACTTCTTCTCGCGACGCGCAGGCGACGAAGGAGCTCGCTCAAGGCGGCGTCTCCGCCAGTCGACCAAGAAGAAGAAGAAGGAGAGCGAGCGAGCGAGCGAGCGAGAGGAACCACCAACCAGCCAGCCAGCCACCACTCGCGCCGCCGCCGCCGCGTACGACGAGGGCGGAAGATTTCCCCCCGATGGACCCCACGCACGCCGTCGCCCAGCAGCGCACGCCCGTGAAGGCGCATTCGCAGCCAGCAGCGCCTACGCCAGCACCAACGCCAACAACACCAGCACGACCTGCTTCGCGAGCAGCAGCAACAGCAGCGAGCGTCACGCCGCCGCTGCGCGACCACTGCGAATCCGACAGCCACGCGGCGATCCGGCGCTTCCTCGCGGCAGAGCACCTCGCAACCGCGGAGCCGGACGCGGCGCCGCTGTCGTGGCCGCGCCGCCGCACCAGCCAGACGCACCCGGTCGGGCGGCTCAGCGCCGCCTCCTCCTCCGTCGCAGTGCTTGCCACAGGCTCGCGCACGTCGTCAATGTCTCCCGGGCGGCCGGCGGTGCGCGAACAGCAGCTGCTGCTCCAGCAGCTCCACCAGCATCAGGAAGGCCACCTGCCGGCGCCGCCGCCACGCTTCTTCCGCGCCAAGTCGCTCGCGTTCGCGGAGCTGCACCCGGAGGCGGAGCCCCAAGACGAGGTGTCGATGCTGCGCGAGCAGGTGTCGCTGCTGCTCAAGAGCCTCGAGGACGAGAAGAAGCGCCGCATGCACGAGCACAAGCTCATGCAGGACGTAAGCAGAGTGCACGCGGGGGCGGGGGGTGCTGGTCGCTGCCGAACTGACCACCTCGCATGCTGCAGAAAATCATCGAGCTCCAGGGACTCATCCGGCGCAACCTCCCCGAGCAGCAGAAGGCGCAGGAGCGGCGGTTCGTGCAGATGCGCTCGCCCAGCGCCGCGCGGACCAAGGCACGCAGCGGCTCCAAGCACAACCTTCGCGCGCAGCTCGGCCGCAAGTCGTCCAAGTCGAGCGACGAGCTCATGGCCCTGGTGCGCAAGTCCTCCAAGTCGAGCGACGAACTCAAGGTGCTCGTGCGCAAGTCGTCCAAGTCGAGCGACGAGCTCCAGTCGTTCTCGCGCAAGTCGTCCAAGTCGAGCGACGAGCTGTCGTCACTCTCGCACCACTCGTCCAAGTCGAGCGACGTCGGTGCTTCGTCAGGCTGCGACGACGACAGTCCAGACAACCAGGCATCCCACGACGAAGAACCGAAGCTGCCAGTGCCAGCACCGTCGCCGTCGCCCACTGTTGCGCCTGTAGCGCCTGTCAAGTCTCCAGAGTCCGTCGCTCAAGCAGAGAGTGAGCATGACGACTCGGAGACGCGCTTGAAGAGACAGCTCGCGAAGCTTCGAGCTCGGATGCAGGCGATGGTCGCGGATGCGCAAGCTGAGACCGAGTACGTGGTGCTTGCTACGCGGATGGTACTCGAAGGAGAGATCGTCTGAACTGACCGGAGAGCATCCACTTTACTTTGCTTGGGACACAGAACTCTCCGCTCGCTCCTGAAGAGCGAGAGGCAGAATCACGAACGCCGGGAGCGACAGTTGCTCGTGGAGGCGAACACCAAGCAGTACGCTCTGGAGGTGCTGTGCTGCCCTCACTGGCTGGTGTTTGAGTGAAACCAATCTGCTCGAATGCAAGACTGACACTGGGTTCGGTGACTTCTGTCTTCCAGGAACGCCATGCATCAGCGAAGGAGCGCATGAGCGCGAAAATGACGCGTTTGGGCTCCCAGATCTCCCAGCTCCAGGTACGCGAAGCGCATCCAAGACGAGAGCTCCAGAATCTTGGACTGACACTCGACATTGTTGCACAGGCGGCGAACCGGATGCTCACGGAGGAGCTGAGCGAGAAGGACGCGCGCATCGCCCACTTGGAGCTCGCGATGGGCGGGATGCGTATCGCGCAGAGCGCGGCTGGCGCTGTGCCACCACCTCCCCCGCAGCAGCAGCAGCACCAGCACCAGCAGCCGTGATGGCGCTCATCCAGTTAGACCGATTATATAAAGTTGACCGTAGGAACCGCGGCAGATCAGCAGACCAGCAGATCGGCCGCCAGTAGAGCTCGACCAAGTACTCCGCGCCGCAAACGAATTGGAACGCGATGAACACTCCCAACATCTCGCCGCGCTCGGCCACTTGGCACTCGCATGATCGTCAGCAACACTCCCAGACAGACGAACGAACTGGATTGAACTGAACAACAGATCGAACTCGCGAAGCCCGCTGCTGCCGAGTCCGACTCGGAGACGCGTTTGCATTGTTACGAGGCGGCGCTGTACTTGACTCGAATCTCCTCTTCGTTCATGAGTCCCGCGCTGACGGAGTGGATGTTGCCCGTGAAGACGCGGCGCTCCCAAGTCGTGGTGTCGAAGTACAGGAACTGCGGGCCGACGCTACCGATGCTCCCCGCAGACGACGCGCCGGACGCAGGCGCGCTGCCGATCGATCCGACGCTGGCGCCGATGCTTCCTGATCCGACCGAGACGCTGCTCGACGCCAACGCACTGCTCCCGCCGATGCCACCGATGCCACCGCTGCTTGTCGCTGCTAGCAGAGCCGTGTCCGCCGGAGTCGCGCGCTTGAGCCAGATCTTGAGTTCCCCGTGGTAGCGCCAATCTCGACTGTGGAGCTCTTGCGCGGCGTAGGCTTGGAGCACGTCCTTCGGCATCGAGTAGAATATGAAAAACAGCGTCTCTAAGTGGAATTTTGACAAGTGCGTCGTCTTGAGCACCGGCGGTTGATTATAATAGCACATCGGTAAGGAAAACTGGGGCTCCTTTGTCAGCGCTCCCTCTGCCCACGGCGACGCGAACGTCGGGTGCAGAGGTCTGCGAGACGCAGGAGCGCACAGCACCACAAAAAATCAGTTTCCCGCATCGCCACAACCAACCACCACCAACAGATACGCCATCGACATCGGGTACGTACTCTGCCGAGTTCAGATTCAGCCCCAGCGACGTCAAGTCGCACCCCATCGCCAAGCTCTTCTTCGAGTCGTTGCTTGGACGAATCACCGAGTGCAGCATCCCGAGCAGACCGAACTTGTTGCTTGGATCCAACTGACCGTTGCTCGTCGCCGACGGTGGCGCAGGCGGACGTCCCGACTGGAAATGCCCGAACGCTCCTCCCGAAAGACCCACACCGCTCCCCGATGACGCACCATCAGAAGATCCAAGACCAGTCGTCGAAACACCGCCGCCGCCCCCGCCCCCGCCACGACTCCCAATCGACGTGTTGTTGCCGCCTTGCGATCCGGACCGCTGAAGCACCATGCCGTCCGACGCCGAAGAATGGAAGCTCGAGTGCCGCTTCAGCTCGTGTTCCTGGACCGCGCTCTTCTCCGTCGAACTTGGACCGAAAGTCGACAGCGCCGGAAAATCCTCCTTCTGGATCACGAACTCCGACGGAGACACGCGCGAGCGCGAGTCGGCATCCGAGTCCAGGTTCAGCGAGTTCATTCTGAAGTTGTCCCAGAGTCGCGGTCGTTCCCGCGCGCACCACTCGTCAGCTATGCAGAACACGAACGCCAGGCACACATACACACGAAGAGACGTGCAACAGACACCATACCTCGCCCCGAGCGCAGGGAACTCCGACATGTCCGGCGCCTTGTTCTCCTGCATCGAGCGGCCTGTTCAGGACGCACATCCCCAGTCAGAACCACGAGACCGCGGCTGCGAATCCCACCCTGCACTCCACTCCGATCGCACCTTTCACCACTGCAGCCAAGTGATCGCCCGAGCTCATCCGGTGAAGTTCGTGGGAGACTGGGAGTCCGCCCGACAGCGAACCGCGACCCATCGACGCGCTCAGGAACTGCACACAAGAGACAGAGCGGTGAGCGTCCGGAGCCTCGGACAGTCCTTCGGTTCCGCTCGCACCGAGTTGCCTCCAGACGACATCATGCCCGAGCTGCTGAAGCCGGAGAACACGCCGTGCTGACCAGGAACGCCGTCTGCGCCGCGGGAAGCAAGCAGAGACAGTCGCAGGTCAGCCACCGCCGCCAAGTTTCGCTTCAGCCAGCGCCGTCGTACCTGAACCATCGCCCTCGAAGCCGCCCGAGAGCCCGCCGCCCATCGCGTGGAAGGCCGAGAAGTTCATGTGGCTCGAAGCCGCGACGCCGGAGCCTCCGCCGCTCGCGCCGAGCCCCTTGCTCGAGAAGTCGTCGCGGTGGTAGTAGTACTGGCTCGCATCAAAGTCCTGCGACGCAAGTGCGCGCGCCACACACGCATGTGTTCACACACGCACACATACACTCGTATGAGCTACGTGCGCAGCCCCACTCGCGCGAAAGAGCGACTCGCTCGCACCTTGTCCTCCGCCGTCTGGATGTTGTCCTTGAAGTACGCGAACTTGTCTTTTGAGGGGTCGAGCATTGCAAGCGCGAGCACACGGAGGGAAGAGAGCGCAGACACGCGAGAATGGAGGGGGTCTCGGTCGGAAGCGCGGCGCGGCGCTCGCTCGAGAGGGAGGGGGGTGGCGAGCTTGAGGGCGAGCGCGACTTCTTGATTGTTTGTGTGGAGAGAAAACAAAGTGCGTGTGGACCACTTTGATTATCAAAACACGGTGCGAAAATAGGACGTGATTTGGAAAATCGAAGCTGGAGCTGGAGCTGGAGCTCGGGCAAGGTGTATCGACGCTACGGTTCTGACAACGAATATGCGCTGGGTCAGATGCACCAGGACTCCAAGCTGAGCGCGGAACCCTGAAACGATGTCCTCGACTACAACAACGTCGAGCATCACTTCACGCACGTGAGTGATCGCTCGATGTGCACACGCGAATCTGCCCTCATGTGGGCGAAGGCCACAGTTCTATCGCCTGAGCTGAGCGTCGTGTTAGAAGATCACAGCGAGCGCGGAAAGCTCCTCGAGAAACGGCACGATGAGAGCCGTCGTGAGCAGGTACGCGAGGATGCCGAGGAAGATCGAGATCGGCAGCGCCGGCAGCGCGTCGAACTTGCTCAGCAAATACATCGTGACCGCTAGTCCCTGCGAGCGGAAGCACGGTCACTCAACAGACCTCAAGATCAGCTGAGCGACAATGTGCAAGTTATAGCACACACACGCAGCACGAACCACGAGGATGCAGAGGAAGCACGACACGAAAACCGCCATGCCGTGCGTCGCGGCGCGCGCCACCAGAACGCTGTAGAAGATGAAGTCGCCCAACCCGAGCTTGATGGTTCGGTCATCGTCGTCGTCGTCATCCATGCCGGCAGATCCGAATGACTTCGCTTGAGCACCTCCGGCTGCGAAGCTGCTGCTGCCATCGACCGCGTCATTCAGCTTCGAGAGACCGCTCGGGGCTGGGCTGGGTGTTGGATGCGCGTAACTCTTCTCCAGTGGCCTCTTTGCGGGAGTCACCGGCTTCGAGTTCTTGTGGGCGTCGACGATGTCAGCTTGGTAGAGCAGACCCGGTAACGGCGTTCCTTTCTCGTGAACGAGATCCACGAGCCATCGTAGCGGCCCGATCGGAGTCATCACCGCGAAGAGGTCCCAGAACGCGAGCAGCAGCAGGATCATCCACACGCTCCACTGCATCGACACAACATGGCGATAGGTGAGCCTCGAACTCGAAGAGCTCGGAAGCGCAGGGACACCGCAGCCGACCAGCGAGCGCAACGCACCTCCGGAAGCTGGGAGAGCTGCCACGCGACGATCACGCTCGTCGCGACGAGGTATCCCTGCCCGAGTCCTGTTGGGGTGCCTCTCTGATAGAAGATGCTGAGCACGCCGACAACTGCGAAGTTGTACATGACGAAACCGAGCGACCACGCGTCGACGATCCAGTGCCAGTTGGTGCAGAGCACGATCACGACGATCTTGGCCCCGGTGAGACCGAGCAGCGCCGCAGAGTAGAACACGCAGTAGCCAAGGAAGAACTTGATGCAGTCGAACTTGTAGAGCAGCACGATTCCGAACGTCAGGCTCGCAACGAACCCGACCACCACGAGCGCGTTGAAGAGCGCCTCCATGGACTTGTGCTCGATCGAGGCGTTCGATGTGTCGATGTCCTGGTAGTACATGTATGATCTGCAAGGCAGGACCCTCATAAGCAAGTACGCAGGCAAGCTTTCGCCATCTAGGAGAAGGAGTTGCGCGCCACATACGCCATCGCGTGTTGCATGCCGTCATCATGGACATGACAGGCGATGATACTGGTGTAAGCAGAGAGGAAGTCAGCGAGACGAATCAACCGCTCAAGTCAGTCGACCCCTGTTCGAACCTGGCGCTCAGCATCGCGGTGCTCACGGGCCACAGCACTGCGAAGAAGCTGTTGAGCTGCCGGATGACGGCGTGCAAGTCGAGCAGCGGGTCCATCTCGGCGACTTCTTCTGCTTCATTTTCGCTGCTGTTGCAGCCGGCAAGCAGCGGCTCTGAGTACATGTACGCGGCGTTACTCTCGCCGTTCTGCAGCGCGCAGATCGCGTGCACGGAGCGCAAGTTGCGCGAGGTCGAGCGGCCATTCCCCATCGACGGTGGCGCTGCAGCACCAAAAGATTTCTTTTGAACCTTGAAAAGGCACCAAGTCCCCTCTCTCAGTCGATTACAAAAGGGATTATGCGTTGTACACAGGTTAGTCGACTAAGTGCGATGGTACAGGAAGCGACGTCGCAAGGAGCAGAGCAAGAGCTTGACAGCACTGCGCAGCGCACACTGCGGACGGCGACGCGATGGGACCGAAGAAGAAGGGCGGGAAGAAGGGCAAGAAGAAGGGCAAAGAGGAGGAGCCGCCGCCTGAAGAGCCCTCCGGTGCGGACCCGCTCCTCGCCTCCACCTGCCACTGTATCCTCGATATCGCGCTAACGCCTCCTGTGTCTACTTGCTCCCTCGCAACGCAGAGTATGACACAATGGACGTCCCGATGCTCAAGGAGGTGATCCAAATGCTGCGGCAGCAGCTCGAGAAGGCGCAGGTGGATCGCAACTACGTCCAGCACGAGCGGGTACCGTGTGTGTGATTCTGTTCCGACCGTGTGGGTTCGTTCGGCGCGTTCACTCCGATCCCGCGTGCTTCGCTCGCCGCCAGGACATGATCGAGTCGTTCTACGATATCACCAAGGCGGAGATCCAGGACCACGAGAACCAGATCATGGCGAAGGATCGCGAGATGGAGATCATGGAGGACAACCACCGCGTGGAGGTGCGTGTGTACGTCCAGAAGGTCAAGCACCTCGACTACGAGCACAAGAACAACCTCAAGCGCGTGCAAGCGGACTCGACGGGGCACCTCGACGAAGAGCGCGACTTGCACGAGCATCGGGAGAGCGTGCTGCGCAGCACGAAGCAGTCGCTGCGGCTGGAGCTCAAGGAGCGCGAGCTCTCGAACGAGGACGAGATCGACCAGATGAAGCAGGCGCACGAGAAGAACCTGACCAAGCTGCGCGAGCAGTTCGAGAAGAACAACGCCGCGCTGGAGGAGCGGTGCCAGCAACGCCTGCGCGAGCTCCAGGAGAGCCTCGAGCTGCGCTGCAAGGTGGACGTGCACGAGATCGAGGAGCGCAAGAACCTGCACATCAACGACCTCATGAAGAACCACGAGAAGGCGTTCACGCAGATCAAGAACTACTACAACGACATCACGAAGGACAACCTGCGCCTCATCGACTCGCTCAAGCACGAGATCGCCGCGATGAAGAAAAGGGCGGCGGCGAACGCCAAGCTCATGCACGACGTGTCCCAGGAGAACAAGCGCCTCTCGGAGCCGCTCGCCGCGGCGCTGCAGGAGGTCGAGCACCTGCGCCACGAGCTCAAGGACGAGCAGAAGGACAAGCTGTCGCTGCGCAACGCCAAGGCGCGGCTGCTCTTCCTCGCGCAGCAGGTGCAGGCCACCAAGGCGAAGCAGGCGGACCTCAAGATGGCGTACAAGGCGCTCGAGAACGACCGCAACGTGCTCTACGACACGTTCGAGCACACCGTGCAGACGATCCACAAGAAGGGCGAGTGCAAGAACCTCATCTTGGAGCAGCGCCTCGCGACCATGGACGACCAGCACGCGCGCAAGGAGACGCAGCTCCAGGAGATCCTCGCGGCGGCGAACCTCGACCCGAGCGAGACGCGGCGCGTGACGGACACGCTCGATAGTCTGCTGCACGACAAGAACGCGCGCATCCAGGCGCTGCAGTACAGTGTGGCGAAGGCGAGCAAGGCGTTCAACGACACGCTGCGCACGTTCACGGACAAGCTCCTGCAGTTCGGGATCCCGGAGGAGGAGATCCGCTCGCTCGGCTTCAAGACGCTCGCCACGAACGCGAACGTGAACCCTGCGGGGCTCGTGGCGGTCGAGTGAGCCTGCGTGCTTGTAGATAAGACAGCGCAGCTTCAGTACTTGTGCGTCTTGGAGACGATGTACACGCGCACGGTCTGGTCCAGCGATGCGACCACGCACAGCCCTTCGCGGTCCGGACTGTGCCAATCACGAGACTCGGTCAGCCGCAAACAAATGCCTCGCCCTCCTCGTCCTCTTCCTCTTCCGCCGAACGCACCTCCAGTCCATGCTGACGATCGGTTGCGTAGACAGCACGCGCGAGTTGAGCAGCTCCACGGACCCGCAGACGCCGAGGAGGCGTCCGTCCGCATCCTTTGTCGTCCGCGAGAGCGGGTAGTGGCTGTGCGCAGGGAACCCGTGAGCGTCACGGCGGCGGCGACACAAGTCACCACCCAGCGCGCGCGGCGCCAACGTACTACTTGTAGAGGTTGAAGCCGCCGTTGCCCCCGCCGGTCATGAAGAGGTCCCGGTTCTGCGGCAGGAAGCGGCCCTGCCAGATCGTGGACTTGTGCGCCTTCTCGCTCATGCTCGCGAAGCCGCTCTCCGGGTGGAACGTGCGCAGGTCGAACAGGCGGAACTTGGACTCGAGCGTCGTGACGAGCAGCTTGTTCATCTCGATGTCCTTGCGGTCGAACTGCGCGTTCACGACGCCGTTCTGGCAGTTGGTCTCCCAGCGCAGCGTGCCGGTGCGCAGGTCGAACATCTTGACGTCGCCGTTGTCGTAACCACCCACAACGCAGCGCTCCTCGTCGTTGTACGCGTTGCCAAAGCACACGGTCCAGCAGTCGCGCGCGCTGTCGCTGTCCTTCGGTGCGAGCGTCGCCACCGGGTCGGGTACGCGGACGTCCCATACGCGGATGAACCCGTCGCGGCCGCCCGTGACGAGCTCCGGCGCGCCGCGACCGACGTTCTGCCCGCCACAGCCGTCGATCGCGTTCACGATCGCTTTGTGCGCCTGCGCCGCGTAGACGGGCACGTCGGGCTTCTCGAGGTCCCTGCACACGCGGGAGGCGAGTGAGTAGCTGCTGCGGATCGCTATCGGATCCCGCAGCAGTGTGGAGCGAACCAGATGTTCATGACGCCGCTGTAGTCGCCCGTGGCGAGGTGGCGGTCCTCCAGCGCAGCGGCGCCGAACGTGCCGCACTTGACACCGTGCGGTTTCTCGAGCTCCGCGACTGTGCGCAGCTCGCCCTGGTCGAGCGCGAAGACCGAGAGCGCGCCGGTGGCCTTGGGGTAGATGCCCATGCACACGAAGCGCGCGGAGCACGGCAGCCACTTGGCGTCGTTCGGCGTGAACGAGAGCGAGCGGCTGACGTGCTCGATGAGCTGCGGGGCGTCGGTCGTGTCCATGGCGGTGGTGAAGGCGATGAGGATGGTGGGGATATCCACGCCGCTTCAATCGATCCGAGATGAAGGTGGCATGAGTGAAGACACAAATGTAGGACGAAATTAGGGGCATTTCCTGAATGTTAACAGATTCGATGTGTCAAACTTAAATCTAGTTTGGGTGCAAAATCTTGTTTTACAAAAAATGCGACAAAAATCGCTTGACATGTTCAGAATCCAATGACATCGCGGTCAAATGCAAGTCGCGACTCGCGACGCCACGATCAACACTGCTAGCTAGTCTAGCTAGCTAGCGCAGCTACTAGCTACGATCTAAGATCTAAGACTATTGTATTGTAACGGTGTGCGATCGTGGCCGAAATTGCGATCTTGCACGAAAATCCCATCGTCTCACGAAATAAAATATCCATAAATCAGTCCATTTTTGAATCAGTTGAATCCGCTGAGCCACTTGCTGTCTCAAATTCGAATCGCCACTCTGGGATGGGTGCTTTCCCCCATCACATGACGCGACCACACTCCGATTCGCCGAGAAAGAGCCGCACCTCGCCACTGCCGCCACCGCCGCCATCGCCACCGCCAGCAACAGCAGCGGAGCACTCGGCACCTCAGCGCGTCCATGGAGCTCCCGGAACTCAAAGGTGCGTTCTGCCGCTGCATACGCATGCTCACAGCAGCAGCAGCTCTCCTCACCCACGCCCCCACGCGCTGCTCCGCGCTACAGGCTACCTGCGCAAGAAGTCGCGCCAGGAGCGATGGCAGCGCCGCTACTTCGAAGCCACGACGCACTACCTCACGTACTACAAGGTGCGGCGACGTGCGTGTGCGCGTGCGAGTGCCGACGCCTGACGGGACGAACGCGCACCTGCAGAACCGGGAAAGCGAGAAGCTGCTGGCGTGCATCGACCTCTGGCGGACGCAGAACATCGCGCTGAACGCCGACGATCCGTCCAAGACCGAGTTCTCCATCGGCATTGGCGAGCAGTCGTACTTGCTCAAGGTGTGTGTGTGGGATGCGGAAGGCGTGATATGGCGGAGGACCGGGGAGCTCACGAACCGCATGCGCGCGGACGCTTGCAGGCAGAGAGCGCGGACGAGGCGCAGCGGTGGATCAAGGGGCTCCAGGCACGGCAGAACCGACCAGAGGGCACGCCGTCCGAGGTGTTCAGCCTGCGCAGCGAGCGCTACGACGCCGAGAGCGACGCGTCGAGCGAGTACGGCTCGCGCCGACCCGGCTACGCGTCCTCGGACACGGGCTCGCACGGCGCCGAGCGCAAGCAGAAGCACCAGGGACAGCACCACACGGCGTACACTGACTCGAGCCTGAACCCGATCGTGCCGAACGCGAGCGCGATCGCTGCCTCGAATAAGTACCCGATGCTCAAGACGGACCAGAGCGTGCAGAAGACGAGCAACGCGAGCGACGGCGACGTGAACGCGGCGTGCTGCGCGCCGTGCAAGACCATGTAGACGCCCGTGTGCCGCCTCTCGCGACTCGAGCGAGTGACGCGCACGTCCCCAGGTCGGCGCGAGCGTACAGACGGACAGGAGGCCGCGACGTCCGCTCTCGTAGTGAACTACCGACCCCCTCCACAGGCAGCAGCAGCAGCAACGCTCGTGCGAGTGCCGTCAGGAGTGACGAGCTCGCGGGCGACGGAGCGAGCGCGACGTTAGAGCTCGCTCTCGTGCATCCGGCGGCGACCCAAGTGGAGCCGGCTGCACACACACACACACACACACGCACGCACACACACACACACACACACACGCACGCCCTCCTCCTCGTAATAACAGTTGCTGCCACCTTCGCCTTCGCGGGCCGACGCTTGTCGTTGTCGTGGACGAGTGATCGCATGATTGACACTCCTCCTGTGTAGCATACGCGTTATGTAAGGGTATACTGCCCCCGGGGGCACAGCAGATCGTCTTCGCCATTTTACTCGCCATTTTACGCAGCAAGCGCCAGGAACCAAGTGTGTGAGCGCGCGACCGAGCGACAGCGGGGGACAGCAGCAGTCATGAGCTCCGACGGTGCGTGCATAGGCGCGCTAGCTGTGCGTGGCGTCGATGGAGGCGGTGGTGGTGATGGCGCGCTGACGTCGGCCGCTCTTCCAGACGAAGAGCAGAAGAAGCGCTCGATCAACGAGATGTTCGGCGACGACGACTCGGACTCGGACGGCGACGACGCGCTGCGTCCCGGTGCGCTGGAAGCAGCAACAGGCGCGCGCAGTTATGGACGCGCTGTGCGACTGACGTGTTGTTCTCTCGTTTTCTCGTTCGGCGGGAGCAGCGTCCACCAGCGCCACGACCGCCGACGCGTCCGGGTGCGTCCACCGTCACTGGTGGCTGTTAAAGAGAGAGCGAGAGAGCAAGAGAGAGAGAGAGAGAGTATGTGTGGCTGGGGAGGCCTGACGCGCGGGGCTGCAGACTCTTCGGCTCAGACTCGGAGAGCGACGAGGACGACAAGCCGCGCGCGCCGCCGCCGGCCAAGCGCGCGAAGGCGGCGGCGCCGGCCCCCAAGCGCAGCAGCAAGCCGGCGAAGAAGAAGGCGAAGGAGGCGGCACGCCGGGACTCGGGTGCGCTCATTGTGGCTCGTGGGGTGGCGGCGCGCGGGCGGCGGAGCTGACGGGATGTGCGCTGGCGACCGACCCCAGGCGACGAGTACGACTCGGGCGACGAGGCGGTGGGCACCAAGGACGACGAGGACTTCATCGACCGGGACGACGACCTCGCGGACGTGCTCGGCGAGTACGACGAGGATGCGCAGCGCTTCGACGACGAGCGGCCGCTGGATGAGCACCCCGCGCGCTCGGCCAAGGACGACGAGGACGCGTTCTTCGACGAGACGCTCAAGTCGCTCAAGACCGGCCGGCGTTCCAAGATGAAGCTGTCGCCACAGGAGATGGAGAACATCACGCAGGAGATGCTCTACCGCATGGACAAAGCGCACCAGGACGACCTTGTGAGCATCGCGGAGCGCCGGCCAGCGCTCGAGAAGATCAAGTACGCCGACCAGGCGCTCATGCTCATGCGCAAGCACCAGCTTCAGCCCATGCTCCTGGACTTCGACCTGCTTTCGGTGCGTGCGTCTCGCACTTGCCGATGTGGTGTGGACGGCGGCGTGCTCACAGCCGCCGCTGCTGCAGCTCGTCAAGAAGTGGATCCACCCACTCGAGGACGGCACGCTGCCGAACGTCGGCATCCGCACCAAGATGCTCAACATGATCGCCGACATGCCGAGTACGTCCGCCGCTGCTTGCGTTGCGCTGCTGGGGGTCAGCAAGCTGCTCACCGCGTCGCTGCGTAGTCTTCAAAGAGCACCTGAAGCGCAGCGGCTTCGGCAAAGTCGTCATGCTGCTGTGGAAGCACCCGGAGGAGGTACGCGCGCGCGCACTCGCTCTCACCACCGCTCGCGTCCGCGTCTGATGCCTGGGACGCGCGCACCGCCAGACGCGTGAGAACAAGGACCTCTGCCGCGATCTCATCGAGCGTTGGAGCCGCTCGGTGTTCAACAAGACGCTCGACTTCTCCAAGCTCGCCGAGCTGGAGGCGGAGAAGGCGGAGAACGCGGCGTACCGACGCCAGGAGAAGAGGTGCGAGCGGCGTGCAGCTGGAGGCTCACGAGGCTTCTTGGCTGACGAGCTCGCGCGCTGCCACAGGCAAAAGCAGCAGAAGACGTCGACGAGCAGCCGGAGCCAGGGCGGCGACGTGTTCTCGCGGGGCGGCGACAGCGTAGACGTGAAGCCGGAGTCGAACAGCTCGGGCCGCGCGGCGATCCCGCAGCAGCTGCGCTTCGACTTCCTGCACCGCCCCCGATCGAAGGTCGAGATGAACTCTGAGATGGCGAAGAAGCCGGCCGCCGACGTGGACACGCGCAAAGCGCGGCTCGCGAAGCGCATGCAGGACATCGCTAAGCCCGGCAAGAAGGGCAAGCGCGCGGTCGGAGTCAGCATCGAGGGCAGGTAAGCGAGGTGTACGAGAGCGCGAGGCACAGATGGTGCGCTCGCGGGCAACATGATGCGCGTCGGTTTGCTATCTCCGTTGCTCCCCCCCTCCCTCCTCTCCTCTCCGACGACGAGCTCCGCGCAGGTGCGGGCGTTCGTTCGTGGCGTTCGTCATCGCGCGTCGTTTCGATCCGACGCGCGACTGTTGTCTGAGGCGCTCGAGCAGGTGAGGCGATGGGTCTGACGCGCAGCAGCGTCGGTGGCGGCGCTGACTCGGTGCCGACGGCCGCGCGGCGCGAGCCGGCGCTTGAAACGAAGAAAGCGAGCGAAGCGAGGACGTGCGCGTCGGTGCTCGACCGCCGCGCCGAAGACGATGACGAGAGACCCGGGGCGGCGGTCGAGGACGACGCTGTCGGGTGCGCGTGGAGCGCGAACCAGTTCGGCGAGGACTCGGATCGGGTGCTGCCGCACATGACGAGTCGGCTCGCAGCGCTCACCCGTGAGCTCAAGGCGTTGGAAGTGCGGTACTTCCGCACGCGGCTCCAGCTCGAGAAGGCGGTGGAGAAGGTGCGTCCGCCGCCGGCGTTGGGGCTGTGCGTGCGTCGTGGGGCTCACCACTCGACTCGAGCAGAACCACCAGCTCCGCGCGGACTCGGCCAAGCTGCGCGGCCACTCGACCAAACTCGAGCGGGAGACGTGCAAGCTGCGCAACCTGGTGCAGAGCTGAGCATCGCGTTGCCTGTTCGTCGGGTGAACTCGTCGCGTGCTGACGCGGTCGCCCGCTCGCCTGACCGCCCTCCTCGCATGCTCGCGGTGCGCAGATCGACCGGATCCAAAGCGAGAAGAAGCAGCTGGAGCTCCAGGCGATCCACAACCGCGACTACGCCAAGAGGATCGAGCAGCGCTTCTTCATGGGGACGAAAGGGCAGGTGCGATCGTGGCCGCAGCGGCGTCGCTCCCCCCCGCGCGTGTTGACAGCCGCCTCGTCACTGCCTGCTAGTCCATCGTCCAGTGCAACGTCGAACTCGGCAAGCAGGTGAAGGCGCTGGAGAAGCTCGCGCAGGAGAGGGACGCCACGATCCAGAGCCAGCGACTGGCGCTGCAGGACGCTGAAGAGAAGCTGCGGATCCTCAGGCGCGCGCTCGAGACGCGGTTCGAGGAGATGCAGCTGAACGGCAGCTTGCACACCGGGGTCCTGTTCGAGCTCACGCGCCTCCAAGACCAGAACGCAAGTCTCGCGCTCCAGCTCACGCACGACCGCAAGAGCGCGAAGGCGCTGCAGGTGCGGGCTGCTGACTGCCGTCGCCGGAGCGCTGCGTGGACCTAACACGCTCTTCGCCAGCTCTGCCTCGCGGACGCGCGCGCAAAGGAATCCGAGCTGGACGAAGCGCTCGTCGTCCGAGAGGCGATGATCGGGAGCCTCGAGCGCGAGCGCGCGGTGCTCGACGACCAACTCGCAGTGCTGCGCAGCGAGCAGCAGACGTCCGCGTTCGAGAAGGCGACGCTGCTCAAGTTCGTCCAGGAGCAGGCGGAAGTCAAGTTCCAGCTCGACGCGCAGGTGAAGCTCGTGCAGGAGGCGAAGGTGGCGGAGGTGACGGCGCTGCACCACAAGCTGCAGCTTGCGATGGAGGACAAGGCGCAGGTGCAGGACGCGCTCCGAGCGGCCAGCGTCCAGTGCGAGCGCCTCCAGCTCGAGTGCCACGCCGCGCGGAGCCGTTCCGAGGACGAGCAGCGGCAGAGCCTCGAGCTCCAGACTCGCGCGCAAGAGCTGGAGCTGGAGCTACAGCGCCTGGGCGACGCCTTGAGCAAGGCGGAGGACGACTTCAAAGCCGCGCGCGAGGTGTGCCGAGAGCTCCAGAGCGCTGTCGGGAGCTACGAACTTGAGACGCGAGAGCTGCGCGCGCGGATCGCCGCGCTCGAGGGGCAGCAGGGCGAACTCCGGCACGCGATCGCGCAGAAGCACAACGAAGAGCTCGCGCTGCGCGCGGCGATGGAGAGCGCGCTGCGGGACCTCGAGACGTTGTCGACGCAGCGCAACGACGCGGCCAAAGCCATGAACGAAGCCGTGACGATCAGCGCGTCGTCCTTGGACGAGCAGCAGGCGCTCGAGGCCAAGATCGAGGCGCAGCGCAAGCAGCTCGAGCAGCTCAAGCACGCGAAGAGTCTGCTCCAGAACGCGATGCTCGAGCAGCTTGCGGCGCTGCGCAAGCAGCTGCAGCTCGAGCGCGTGCAGCGGATCGAAGCCGAGGCGAAGGTGAAGCAGCTCTTCGCGTTCTCGAGTCCGCGCAAGCGGAGCGAGCGCGCGCGACCCCCGCCGCGATCCGAGCAGGAGGAGCTCCGATCCACGACTCGGACTCACGCAGCGGACCGCGAACAGGGCTCCGAGGTCGCCGCGCTGGACGCAGAGGAGCCGCAGCCACTGCCTCCGCCCACGATGACTGGCGCGCCGTCCCCTCTGCCAACGAACCTCAGCGGCTTGGGGCGTCTGCATCACGACGCGCATTCGTCGCCGTCGTCGTCGTCGTCGTCTTCCGACAG
>JAASFS010000486.1:0-17246 GCA_023333865.1 Globisporangium perplexum | reverse complement strand
GCTCTCAGCTCTCAGCTCTCAGCTCTCAGCTCTCAGCTCTCAGCCCCTGCGTCGTGAGCACCAGACAGTGAAAAGGTGTCGCGGAGACTCATCCGACGATGAAGCCATTCGCCGCCTGAGGCGTGAAGCGACGCGACACATCGATCTCGACGACGACGACGACGACGACGATGGAGGGTGGGAAGCCGCCTACCGACGGTGACGCGGAACCAGTGCCCGTGCTCAGCCGCGCGGAGCAGCAGCGGCGCTACGGCATCGACTGCGGCGACGCCGTGCGCTTCGAAGCTGGCGCGTGGGCACCCGGCGGCGAGCACGTGCAGCAGATCCGCGTGCGCAACGTGTCGCGGCGCACGCTGCGCTTCAAGGTGGCGCTGCCCACGACCAAGTACTTTAGCATGGCGTTCCCCGAGGCGCGCACGCTGAGTCCCGGCATGCTCGCGACGCTCGACGTGGCGTTTCGCCCCGTGAAGCTCGAGGAGTACGACGACTTCTGCGTCTTCCACGTGCGCGTGGTCGAGGGCGGGGTGACAGCCACCAGCGGCAGCTTCAAGCTCCCGGTGGTCGCGCGCATCGCCGCACTCGCGGTCGAGCTGCCGCGCGGGCTCGATCTCGGTTTCTGCCCCACGGCCGAGACCTCGCGCCGCGCCTTCCACCTTCGCAACAGCGGGCAGATCGCCGCGTGCTTCGACTGGAGCCTCGTTGGCGCCGGCGACCACGGCAGCCCCTTCGCTGTCACGCCCGCTGTTGGCCGGGTGCGCGTCGGCGAGAGCGTCGAGCTCGTCGCGAGCTTCTGCCCGAGCGTCGCGTCCGTGTATGTCGCGACGGCCGCGTGCCTCGTGCGGGTGCGTGCGTCTACTGCTGCTGCTGCTGCTGGACTCGGTCGTTCTTCAGCACCTGGAGCCTCACACTCTTGCTGACTATCGACGACGCGCACAGCCGGACCACGGCGATGAGACTGCCGCGCACACAGCGCAGCCTCTCGAGAAGCTCATGAAGATCAGCGGCATCAGCAAGTTCGCGCACCTCTCGAGCTCCGAGAGCGAGCTCAACTTCGGCGAGATCCTCGTCGGCGCACCCAACACCGCGCGCGCGCCGACCGAGCGCGAGGTCGTGCTGCGCAACCGCTCGCTCGTGCGCGCGAGCTTCCGGATCGTGGACGTCGAGAGCGACCACGACGCAGTGTTCGTCTTCTCGCCGCTGAGCGGCGTCGTCGAGCCCGAGTCGACGCTCTCCGTCAAGGTGCGCTACACACCGCTAAGCGCCGGGACGTTCACGTGCGACCACTTCGACGTGCTCACGCCGGGCGGCAACACCGTGCGGCTCACATGCAAAGGCCGTGCCGTCGGGCCGGACGTGAGCATCTGGAAGAAGAACAGCGAGTCCAACTTCGTGCAGACCAAGTCGGTCAACTTCCAGGACGTACCGGTTGGCAAGTCTGCGTCGCGTGTCATCACGCTGCGGAACGAGTCCCCCGTGGACGTCTGCTTCCACTTCAGCTGCCAGCAGCGCGGCGTGTTCCAATTCGACCACGTGAACGGCCGGATCGCGTCGCTCGCCGACATGAACCTCACGATCACGTTCGCACCGGTGCACGCCGGCAATTTCTACCGCCGCGTCTTCCTGATGCTGCACAACCAGAGCACGCTCTTCGTGGACGTCCTTGGCACCGGATACGACGACAAGACGCGGCCGTCGCCGTTCCAGCAGGCGCACGTCGACGCGTACCACCTGCGCGCGAGCGCCGGTCTCGCGCTGCTCAACCCTGATCAGCTGGAGACGTACTGGCAGGACAACGGCGACGAGCTGTTCTTGCAAGGAGCGCTTCGCCGCATCAAGAACGAAGAACGAGCTGCCGAGACGCTGAGGCGGAGCCGCGAGCAAGACCGAAGTAGCGCAGGCAGCGCGTCGCCCAGCGCTCGGCCCTCGCCGCAACAGAACCTCTCCCTTCCGCCGGCGAACCAAGTACTCACTCGCAGCGGCGAGGCGTCGCTCGCGGACGTCGACGTCTGCCACGAGTACTTCGTGAGCGGCGAGGACAAAAGCAACGCGATCGTGGTGCGTGGCGCGCTGCTGGACTTTGGGAACTGTGGCATCACGCAACCACCGTCCAAGAAGACGCTGCTCGTGACCAACAACACGCGCGGCAAGGTCACGTGCACGTGGCGTGTCTCCGTCGCCAGCAGCGCGGCACCAGGAGCGAGAGACGCCACAGACGCGAAGCTCTTCCAGGTGTTCCCCGACAGCGCAGACATCGCGGCTGGCGTCACGGCTGAGTTCCGCGTCGCGTTCCAGCCGACGCAGACCAACTCGTACTACTTCGCCGAGCTCGAGGGCTTCGTGGCGTTCAAGTCGAACCGCACGTTCCGGCTCGTGAACGTCGAGACGTTCGCGCCGCCGTGGTGCGTGCTCTCGAGCGCCTGTGGCAACACGTTCGCGTCGCCGACCGAGCAGTTCCTCTCCAAGCTCGCGTTCAAGAGGAAGGTGCACTTCCCGCCGTGCTACCTCGGCGACAGCGTCTTCCAGACGGTGCTCCTGGAGAACGCGAGCGACACACCCACGCTCTTCGCGTTCGTGGGTGACGCGAGCGAGGTCTTCGAGTGCAAGCCCGCGTGCGGCTACATCGCCGCCAAGTCCTTCCACCTCGTGCAGATCCGCTTCACGCCGTGCAAGACCAAGACGTACTCGCACGCGCTGCAGTGCGTGGTCAACAACGCGCGCTCGCGGCTCGACGTGATCGAGCTCACCGGGACGTGCGCGCTGCCGGCACTCGCGTTCGAAGGTGAGAGTCGCAGCCACTCGCTCGCGGGATCGTCGTCGCCGTCTTCGTACGCGGCCAAGGTGTTCATCAAGCCCACGTCGCTCGGTCTCGAGTCGGTGCGAACCTTCTCGATCACGAACGCCTCGCGCGTGCCGCTCGTGTTCCGCTGGGAGGTTCCGCGCAAGCACCAGGACGTGTTCCGGGTCAAGCCGAAGCTCGGACGGCTGAACGGCAACGAGTCCGTCTCGGTCGAGTGCGCGTTCTCGCCGACCGAAGTGCGCGAATACGCGAGTCAGTTCCTCGTGACCGCCAAGCCCATCAGCTACCCGAGCCGCCACCAGCTGCAGCAGCAGACCCAGATCCCCGTGCTCCAGGAGGAGACCGTGAAGGTGCAGACGAGAGGCACGACCGGCGCGATCTTGTTCGAACCTGAGGCGCTGCAGTTCGAGACGATTCTCGTCAACACGAGCGCGCGGCAGACATTCTTCCTCGTGAACGTCGCGGACTGTGACCTCCAGTTCGAGTTGCACCAGCGCGTCTCGGCCGAGACAGCCACCTCGCAGCAGAGCGGACAAGCGCTGGTCAAGCTCGCGTTCTCCGAGTCGCGCGGGTGCATCGCGGCGCGCTCGCGCAAGAAGATCACGGCGACGTTCCTCCCGAGCGTCGCCGCCAAGTTCACGTTCGAGGTGTCGTGCGCGATCACCACCACCAGCGCACACGAAGAACCACCGCAGTCGCTCTCCGCGTACGAGCGCTGGAGTGATGCCGAAGGCGCGGCGAGCATCCAGCAGACGTGCACGATCCTCGCCGAGTCGTCGTTCCCGACAGTGGTAATCGAGGACATCCGCGTCCCGCAGCTACCGAGCCGACTCGCGTGGCACCAGTTCCAGTGCCACGAACTCAACGAGTACCTATCCGCGCCGTTGTCCAAGGACGAAGAGCTCGCGGCGAGCAGTGGCGGAGTGAGCGGTGAGGCGCGCCAGCAACTGAATCACGACGCAGCGGCGGCTCTCGCAGACACGAACCTGCGGCACTTCACGATCCCGTTCTCGCCCGCGACGCTCGGATCGCCGACGGAGAAGGTGTTCGTGAAGCTCAAGAACATGGGCAGCCTCGTCGTGCAGTTCCGTCTGCGGTACCCGAAGGAGGGCAACGTGGAGATCGAGCACTGGGCGGAGACCGGTGCGCCGTCGTCAGAGGAGGTGCGTCTCAATGCGATCATCGACAGCAAGGTCTTCGGTATCTCTCCACGCAACGCGACATTGCTGCCGCGCCAGAGCGTGCTGCTCGCGCTCTCGTACTCGTACACTTCGGACGCGTACGGCGGCGCGCATGACCTGCCGATCTACCTCGAAGTCGACAAAGGCAAGCGCGTGGTGCTTGCGCTGCACGGCCGCACTCTCGCGCGCGGGGAGCCGCAGCTGTTCGTTCCCCAGCGAGTCTTCTACCTCTCGCCGGTGATCATCGGCGAGCACCGGCGCTTCATTCCGCACTCGCCGAGTCTGTCGCGACCGAACGGTGCGAGGCGGATGAGTGGCGACGACAGCGACGACGACGACGACGACGACGACAGCAGCGAAGCTGCGGCGCACCAGAGGCGGCCGCCCGTGCAACAGATCCAAGTGTTCAACCGCGGCGAGAGCGCGTTCCGCTTGGAGGTCGGCAGCAACGCGTTCGCGAAGGTCAATGCCGAGAGCTACGGCTATCCAGTGCTCCATTGCGCCACGAGCTCCGAGATCGTCCCGGCGAATAGCTCTGTGTTCCTCGACGTCGAGTTCAACCCGATCGAGCCGAAGCGCGTCGAGGCAAACCTGATCCTCAAAGCGCACGGACTCGTGGGGCGAGGCTACAAGGAAGCTGTGATGGTCACGGTCGTCGCAACAGGCTACCACCCGCGCCTCTCGACACTGACCGAAGTGCTGAGCTCGTCGCTGGCGCCAGGATCGAGCGGTGCAGGGATGGGCAGCGAGCCGCCGAAGAAGCAGCTCGTAGCAGTGCCCGATCACCCGGCGAGCTTCGTCTCGGACGTTGTCGACTTCGGTCACGTCCCCACGTACTCGCAGGTGACCCAGCTCGTGGTGCTGCAGAACGAGAGCAAAGGCACCACTAGCAACCTGGCCGCAGCCTTCGAGTGGGACGCCGCGCACCCGCTGGTTGTGAGCGGGACGCTGCTCTTCTCGCCCAAGAGCGGCGAGCTCGTGCCAGGCGAAAGGACGATCGTCCGCGTGACCGTTCAGGCGCTCGGCGACGCTCTCGTTGTCAACCACGACGTCGCGTGCTACATCACGTACCGTCCGGACCGAAGCGGTGTGCCAGTTTCGTCGTCATCGAGAACGCCGTCTCGCGACAACCGCGTCACGAGCGAAGGAGCGGATCCGAAGCCTCGCGAGTCCGTGATCACTCGCTCGACCGCGTCCCAGGACGCTGCAGGCGATCCGAGAGTCAAGACGAACGTTGCGCCGCAGCTTCTCTCTCGCACAACTGCAAGCTCGTCCACTACCACCACGAACGGTGGGAAGCCAGCGCGCAAGCCACTCGGCGGCGCCACTGCTCTCGACGGCAGGACGCAGGTGCCTCCATCCAACAACACCAAGAGCACCAGATGCACCGACACCGAAAGCAGTCCTCGCGCCACGCCGCTCTTTGTCCGGGTCTACGCGCACGTCCTCCCGCGAGACGTCTTCGAGAAGACGTACTCACGAGACGCCGTGAAGCGCATGCCGGTGCCAGTTCTCACGGCGTCGACACCGGTGCCGGTGCTGCCATCAGCGACATCGCGCGACCCGGTGCGAACGCCGTCGACTCCGCTCTCGACCGCAGCGACTGCGCGCACTGATCGCACCGCCGGCGTGCAGCCTCGGACACCGCTTGTAGCTGGGAGTTTGAGGCTGAGAGCGAGCGCAGCACTTGGAAGCGCAAGCACGCCTATGAACCCCGCAGTGCAGTCGACAGCAGCAACGAAGCCAGGGATGGCTACGTGGACCCAAGCCGAGAAGGCAGTGTGTCGGGATGTGCTGTACGACGTTCTGGAGTCGCTCGTCGTCGACACGATGAGCACGGAGACGGTGCAGGAGGCGCTGGAGCGGCAGACGCAACCGTTACCTGCTCCAGTTCGCGCGCTGGCGCTTGCAGCGCCGCTAGCGCCACCATCAGCAGCCGGCTGCGTCAGCAGAGAACCGCTCTTCCCGCACGCGCGCAAGAGCGAGGACTGCCAGGCGATCCTCGCGAGCGTCATGGAGAACACGGTGTTCAACATCCTCCAAGAACTCTTCCACGGCGACCTGGAGCAGGAGCTGCTCTGCGTGCCTCGGAAGACGGTGTTCCCGTGTGCGTCGTCCCCGAAGAGCAAGCAGCTCTTGCGAGCATGAGATCCACTTGTCGCGCAGTGGTGACCACTGCACGCACGCTCGCACACGACACTCTGTAGCTCTATGTATTCAAGCAGGCATCCGCCCTCCCAGATCTCCGCGTCTACAAAGCGCACTGCTCCGCGTCTTGCTGTTCGCCTTTCGCCAGTTGCTGCTGCTCTTGTCTCTCGCGGTGGAAGTCCTTCGCGAACGTCTCGGCGACGATCAGCGGGAACACGAGCGTGGCTTCCGCGTACAGCTTGACGGGCTTGGAGCCGAGGCGCATCTTGCCCCATGAAATGGCTTCGTCCGGGCGAGCGCCGGCGTCGCTGCCGTCGAACTCCTGGCCCGTGTTCACGAACACGCCAAAGTCCGCGCCGTTGCGCATGAGGTTCGCGTTGAGGATGTGGTGCTTGACGACGCCGCCGCCGAGGATGACGACGCCCGTCTTCGGCGCGCGGATGGCCTGGTCGTTGATCGCGCGGATGTCGCGCGCGATATCCAGGATCAGCCCCTCGTTGCGGTACGAGTGGAAGTACATCATGTCGCCGATCGAGCCGTCCGTGAGCGCCGGGCAGAAGACCGGGATGTCGTTCTTGTAGCACCAGTAGTACACCGAGTCCTCGTTGTCGATCTCCTTGCCCATGCGGCGGATCATCGCCGACGGCGACCAGATCGTGCCGTCCGCCTGCTGCTCGCGCAACATCGCGTCCAGGATCGGGTTCATCCAGTCCTCGAACTTGCAGTAGTTGTCGTTCGGCACGAGCAGGTTCCCGATGCGGTTGATGCCGCGGCGGCGCAGGTCGTCGCCCTTGAGGCTGAAATCGCCGATGTACGTCTGCGCGAGGCACTTGATGAAGTCTTCCTCGACGCCGCCCGCGGTCGACACGATCACGTCCACGAGCTTGTGCTGCGCCAGGAAGCGCAGTGTCTCGCGCAGGCCGCTCGAGATGAGGTTCGACGTGTAGCCGAGGAAGACCTTGCACTTGACCGACGCGCGGTACGCCGGGTCCTTCTTCTCCTCGTCGTACTCGTCCTCCGCGACCGGCTCGTCGCTCAGGCGCCACTTGCGCTGCGAGCACACAGCGTCAGTTCGGCGTCAGTTTACTCTGTTCGCGCGTCACTCGCGCAAAGCAGAGAGCAACCACGAGCACGCGGCGCACCATGCGCTTGATCTCCTCGATGGCTTCGCCCAGGTTCGTGCCCTGGTACCCCATGTGCAGGTACGAGCGCATGATCTCGTCGTAGTCGACGCCGCCATTGAAGTCGTAGCTGCTCGCAGCGGTTGTGAGCAAGAGGTTCTTGCATACAAAGAGAGAGAGACGCGAAGAGCGTTCGCGCACCCTTTCACCGCTGGACACTTGCCCTCGAGGTCCTCGGAGCGCACGAGCACGGCCTCCTGCGCCACGGCGGGCGGCGCCGCGCTTCCTCCAGTCGCCATTGCTTTGTGTTGGTTGATTGGCGTCGAGTCAAGCGGGTTGCTCATAAAAAGTACACGACTCAGGAGCTCTTCGATCTTTCTCCCCATTAGCGAACAACGAACAGCTACGACGCCGGCGGTGATGGCGACGGCGCCGATGGACGCGGACGCGCGCGGCGGCGACCTCTTCCGCATCCGGCGCGTGTTCTCGCTGGCCACTGCTGACAGTGTCCACGACCACGGCCACCGCCACCAGCAGCCGCAGCCACAGCGGCTGCGCATCGAGGCCATGGCGGTGCACTCACTCGAGAAGAAGCAGTTGCTGGCGCTGTCGGTCGCCGAGGACGTCGCCCTCCCTCCTGCTCCCCCTGCGCCGCCCGTTCCCCCTGCACCAGCGGCCGCGGCACCGAGTATCGCGCTCGGCCAGCTGCCGACCGTCGAGCCGCGCAGGAGCCGCGTTCCCGCGACAGCTTCGTCCGGAGGCTCCACCAAGTCGCTCGCGAGCGACACCGAGCGCAAGAAGGCGCTGAGCTCCGCCGCGAACTACCTGCTCGTGCGCACAGTGGAGGAGGACGAGCAGCCGCGGCTCTGGCGCTTCCCGGTCTACAGCAACAGCAAGCAGCAGAGCGCCGGCAAGCGCGAGAAGCTCGTGGCGCTCGAGTTCAGCCCCGAGGGCGACTGGCTCGCCGCGCTCTCGAGCCGCAAGAACCGGCTGCACCTCATCCCCGTGCGCGCGCTCATCGCGCGGCAGCGCAAGCAGCTGCTCGGCGCCGCGCTCGACGCGCCGCTCAACCGCGAGCTAATGAGCGTGCACCCGAGCGCCATGACCGCGCAGATGGCGAGCTACCTGCGCGCGACGAACGAGGCCGGCGGACTCAACGGCGCGCGCTACCACTCGCAGGTCGCGGGCGACGACGAGCAGATGAGCACGCTCGAGTTCGCCGTGGGCATCGGCACGGTCACGTGCTGCCGCTGGTGGCGTGCCATGAACAGCAAGAACTACTGTCTCGTGGGCGGCTCCGAGAGTCTCGTGTCGATCGTCAACGTCGAGGAGAACGCCGAGGAGTGTCGCTGCGAGCTGCAGAACGCTGGCGCGATCGTTACCATCGACCTCTTCCGCGAGAACTTCCGCAAGGAGACACGCACGACGATGCTCGTCAAGGCGCTTGGCGACGACCGCGTCGTGCGCTACTACCGCGTGGTGCTCGAGAAGAAATTCCAGCAGCAGCACAAGGCGCCACCAAAGCCGCAGGCATCGCTCAAGAGCCTGCTCACGCCAACCGCCGCCACGGACGCCAACGACACAAGCGCTGGAACCGCACCAACGATCGCGTCCTCGTTCGTGTCGGCGAGCGGGACGCCGACGTTCACGACGAGCCAGAGCCAGAGCCCGTTCGCGGCGCGCGCGCCGCTGCAGTTCGTCGTGAAGACGTTCCCGGAGCACTTCCTCGAGGACATGGACTTCCGGCCGCAGCGCATTAAGAAGAACTCGCCGCAGATCTGCCTCTACGCGATCAACGGGCTGCTCTCGTCCGAGTCGTCGCTCGCGATGTACGACCCGGCCGCGCGCCGCGCGAGTCTCTTTTCCAACTTCCAGTGGACGTTGCGCAACGAGTACGTCGTGCCCAGCCTCGCGCCGTCGACGAACGCGCCGGACTGGCTTCCGTCTCGAGCGCACGGCGAAGGAGAGCAGACTGGGAGGAGCGACGACGGCGACGGCGACGGCGACAGCAGTGAGGACGACGACAAGGTCGTGGACATCGAAATCGCGTACTGCACAACCGACCTGCTGCTGCTCCAGGGCCGCACGGCAAAGTCGAACCAGAACGTGTCGACGTGGATCTCGCTCCCGTCGCACAGCGGGCCGGACGACGATGACCAAGTCGCGCATGCGCACATCGTGCACTACCTATCGCTGCACGGGAACGAGAAGATCGAGCGCGTGGTGCAGAGCACGGCGAGGACTCTGCAGTCCGCTGGCGGCGGCGTTCAGAGTGCGAAGAGCGGTGGCGCGGGTGGACGGACCCCTCTCGCTGCGAGCAGAAGGTTCTCTGGCAGCAGCGATCGACTGGGCGAGGCGCAGGTGATCTACCTCTTGCAGACGCAGCACCACGTGTACGAGTGCCGCCCGCAGTGGTCTCGCCTCGCGCTCTTCAAGACGCTGTGCGCGCAGTCGATCACGCTGCGCAACGCTCTTTCGATCGGCTACGCTCTCGGCATCGACATGGCGTCGCTGTGCCAGGTCGTGGCTGACACGCTGTGCGAGAACGTCCAGACGGGCAAGGCAGTCACGGACGATCGCATGGTCCAGTGGATCCGGGATCTGTACCAAGTCTCGCGTGCTCTGCCGTCCATGGCGATCGAGCAGCTCACGTCCATCGGTGGTGCGCAGTACGCGATCGACTTCGCGCAGGAGATCCTCACCGCCAAGGATCAGCAGCAACAACAGCAGCACTCAGCACCTGGGCCGAGGTTCGGAGCACCAACGATGTACGTCGACGCGTACGAGCGCAAGCAGGTCGCACTGAAGCTCCTCGACCTCGTGCTGCGCGAGCAGCTCCGCGCGAATGTGTCTTCGCCGCTCGACGGAAGCGACGACGAGGTGTCTGAGCAGCTACGGTTGCGTCCGCGCGATGCGGATGCTCAAGCGCGTCTCGAGGAGAAGGAGACGTGGCTGCTGCGCTTCCTAGAGACGAGCAGCGACTACGACACGGAGGAGATCGTCGATCAGTGCCTTGCGCATCAGCAGGTTGACAAAGCCGTGCTGGTCGGCCAGTGTCGCAAGCAGGTGCACCTGGTGCTGCAGAAGATCATCCGAGCAGGATTGGCGCCGTTCGTGTCACTCAAGGCGCTCCGGTCGCTCGTCGCCGCTGGGTTCGCACCCGAGCTCACGCGACCGGAGAACCGCTTGATCCTGCGCGCGTTCTCGATCGACACGCAAGTGGACGTGCTGCTGGCGTACCCGCCGTCAATCCTGCAGCAGCGCGACTGGGTGGCGCGTAACCTTCCTTCGATCTCGATCGAGCGGTGCCAGCAGATTGCGCAGTGCGTGGATCCTCGGAACGTCCTCGCAGAGAGTGATGCAAGCGAAGCAGAGCTGGGCGATGCGAAGAACACCGGGTCGGCTGATGTCGCGGCGTCGGAGATGATGCGGGTGCTCCCGGAAGAGCGTGTGGAGCTGTTCCTCACCGTTCTGTTGTTCCTGAATCGCGCCGGAGTTCGAGAGAGTCGCAGCCGCCGAAGAAGCAGCGGCGGCGAGCACGCACGCAGTGTGTCGTTCGACGGAGCAGACGATGGCAAGTACTCGCAAGCGACGCTCGAGCAACTCGTGAAAGAGCTGGCGCAGCAGTACCGCCCTCCTGTTGTCGTCGCGCGCTGTGTGGACTACGAGAACTGGACGGCGGCGGCTTGCGTCTACGAGGCGCACGGCGAGCTCGTGGAAGCCGTGGAGGCGCGTTTGCAGTCGCACAAGGTACTGCGTCCTGTGCTGTCGTCGCCGACAAGTCCGACTTCGGCGCCGTCTTCGTCGCCGCCAGTGTCGTTCTCCGCGCTGCGTCGGCGGCGGCAATCGTCCGATGCGTCGTTGGAGAGTAACGCGGGGTCGCTGGCGAGCGGGATCTCGGACGACTCGGAGTTCCAGGACGCGATGCGCGAGGAGCTCTTCCAGCTGCTCAACTCGCTCGTGGTGCAGCGCCGCAGCGAACGCACGATCACGGAGGAGATGAAAGCCGCGATCCTTGCGCGCTTGCTTGTCAAGTGGTTCGAGTACGGACTCGCGAAGACCGAGCTCGAGGTGTTCCTCATCGACCCGAAAGTGTATCCGTTCGTGTCGTCGCTGTTGGCGAAGATCTTCTTCTCGGAGGTCGTCGACGGCATCCTGGGAGGTGGCAGCTCGGGAGGCGGCACCGGAGACTCGAGTGGGAGTCTGAGAGCGGCGGCGGCGACACCGCCCGCGACAACGTCGACAGCATTCGCGGCAGTAGCGAGAAGCAGCGGGTTCGACGACCGCGACAGGGAGTGGGTGCGCATGTGTCACCGCTTGCCGTTCTCGGGGCAGTTCCTCTTCCACGTCTGCGCGACATTCCTCGACAGCGGCGAGGAAGACCCCAAGTTGAGCGGTTCTCTCCGCAGCAGCAGCAACAGCAGCGACGCCGCGTTTGAACCGCGCACACCGCCGTCGCTCGAGAGACGCTCTGCGATGCTCAAGCTTCTGGATCTGGTGAAGGAGAACGTGCTCAAGAACGACTTGGCGCTCCCAGCTGTGACGATCGAGCCACACTCAGCGCAGGCGCTCGGCAAGAGCGATCCGCTCGAGACGCACGTGAAGGTGTTCACGTGCGGGCATGTGTTCCCAAAGCGCGTGTTCGACGAGGAGATCGTACCAGAGTTCGAGAAGCGTCTCGCGGCACTGCCGCTGCCGCTCTTCTCGACCAAGCAGGTGCTGCTGCGCGAGTTCAAGGGAGACGCGGTCGAGGCGCCGTGTCCGATCTGCTCGTTCAACAAGATCAGCGTGATGGTCCAGCAGCAGAAGCAGCTTGAGCGGATGGCGGCGAGACACAGCGGACACCGCAGCGGTGGCCACGCGGCGAGCAGCAAGTCGGTGGCGAGTCGCGCGCATTCACACTCGCAGACAACCATCGCGAAGCCGCCAGCACAGCAGCAGCAGCAGCAGGTGGCGTACTACTTTCTCCACGCGCAGGGTAAGCAGTCGATGCCGCACCAGCAGCACGGACTGTACCAGCATCACCCCAGCTCGAGCCTCGCGCAGCAGCACTGGCGCCACGAAGCGTGGGAGTGGCGCGCGAGTCCGTGAGGGAAGAGTGCAAGCGGAGGTACCACCAAGAAGGTGGTGAAGACAAGAGTGAACAGCAATGTTGTGGTGGTGGTGGTGCCGAGAGGCAAGTCAAAGTCTATGATAAGTTATACGTGTGTGTGCTGCTGCTGCTACATGAGGATGCCGTCGAGCTCGACAGCCGAACGAGATGGATGTGCGGGTGCTGCCGCCTACCGCTTCGCCTTGCGGCCGCGCTTCGACCGGATCTTCTCGTTGCGCTTGTCCTTCTTCATGCGCGTGTCCACGAGCTTCACCTTGCCGCTCGGCTTCTTGCCCGCACCCTTCGCCGTGCTCGTGCGGCCAGCGCGCTGTGACACCACGTACACCTTGTTCTGCTTCTTCATCTTCGCGCCCTTCATCGCCTTGTCGATCGCCTTCAGCTTCTCGCGCGTCGACATGTCCGGCAGGTTCGCAATGTCGGTCGCCTTCTTCTTCGCCGCCTTCAGCTTCTTCATTGACTGACGCGCCTTGCGGCCGCGCGCCTCCGCCACCTTCTTCACCGGCTTCGACGCCATCTCAATGAACCGCTCGCGCATCTGGTCCATGATCGCCTTCGGGATTGGAATCTGAGGACGGTAGTGCTTCTCCTCGTCGTCGCAGAACCAGTCGGGCAGCTCCGACGAGTCGTTCCACGCATACCGGTTGTAGCTCGCGTCGATCACGTCCTTCGCCTTCGACCGCTGCACCATCATGTGCGCCAGACCCATCGTCTGCGCGCGGTCCATCTCGTCGTAGTCCTCGTGGTCCGAGTCGTACTTGCGCTCGTCCACGACTGGCAGCTCGTTCTCCTCCGGAGCCTTCACCACCTCGAACGCGCCATCTTTGCCAGACGAGCTGTCGCCCTTCAGTGCAGCAACACCCATGCCGGAACGGATCAGCGCCTTCTTCTCCGCAGACACCTTGTCGTCGTCGTCGCTCTCGACGTTCACGTCGTTGTCCGAGTCGTGCACCACCTGGATGTCGAACTCCGTGCCGAACTCCTTCTCGTACTGATCGTCCTCCTTCTTGAGCTTCTTCGCAGCACGGCGCTCCTGGCGATCCTTCGCGGCCTTGCGCTTCTCCTTGCGGATCTCCTTGTCCGTCTTCGGCATCGACGCCAGCACCGACTCGCTCGTTACGACCGCTTCGTCTTCCACTCCCTCGAACAGCTTGTTGCCAGAGAACCAACGGTTCACGGACGCACTCGCCTTCTCAGGCACCTTCAGCGACACGTTCAGCTTGTCTTCCTCGTCGTCCGAGTCGTAGTCATCCGAGCTCTGTTCATTCAAAGCGAGAGGGTCAATCACCGTTCGCGCACACTTCCAAGCTCTCACACAGCGCGCACACACACAAGCACATGCACGTCTAGAGATGTAGGATGCGAATAGGACCGCGCGCTCACTCGAGAGACTCCGCACGCCGTCAGACATGAACGCAATCCACTCCATGTGCCCCATGTTTGACAACTGAACAAGAGTACAGAAGAACCCAGAACAGATAACACGAATGGGGGGACATGCACGCACAAATACAAGCACACACACACACTTGGCACTCCAGAACGCACCTCTTCCGCGTTGATCATCTTGCGGTACGCCACCTTGTCGCCGTCGTACATCTCCGAGTCCTGCACGAGCGCCTCACCAGCCAGCGCGCGCTTTGCAACCTTCGTGCGCTTCACCGCCTTGCGCGTCTTCTTGTCCTCGCCGCGACGCGCCATGAAGTCGTCGTACAGCTTGTCCATTTGCGACTCGAGCAACTCCTCGTACTCCTCGTCGCTGTCCGCGAGGTCGTCGACCTCGACATCGTCTTGCTCCTCTTCCTCCTCCGACGACGAAGCGTGCGCATTCTCGAGATCGTCGATCTTAGACTTGGACAGCTTCAGCTCCGACAGGCTGAATGCCGACTCCGCCTCCGTCACGTCGATACCTTCCGCATCCATGCCGAGAGCCGAACGGACGCGCAGCTTCTGCTTCTTCTCGCGCTCCTGAAAGATGATCAAGACATCGCGCACTTGTTAGCATCGCACACGGATCGGCAGATCACTCGCACACAGACACACACACTCGGTCGCTCAGAGACTGTCTGAGCACAAGAACGATTAAAGGCTCTATGGCACGGAGAGCCCTAATAGCTGAAGGCTGCAGGTTCCTCTTGGCAGCTTCAATAGCCGGTCTGTTCAAGGACCAATCCGCACCGAATGGAATCGGAGGGGGCTTTGGATTGCCGCCGAACGCACACACAAACACACATACACCATACAGACACACACTCGATGCAGACAGAAATGTTCGACCCAAGTCGACCGCCCGCGCGACACACAGGCGCGGGCGGGAAAAGGAGTTGAGAGTTCGCTCTCGGCGCGTAACGGGAGTCCGGAGGGTTAATCCGATGCATGCCAAACAAGAGTTTGTGGCAAGGACTACTGGGATACGCCAACACTCGCACACACATAAACGCATTCGCACGCACACGCATGCACACAGCACACCACACATGGAGCACGCGACGCACCTTCTTCTTCTCGCGCTTCTTCTTCGCCAGAGCGCTCGCGCGGAGCTGGGCCAGCTCCTCGCGGACCAGAGCGTCCTTCTCCTTCTCGGTCAGCTCGCGCTCCGGCTCCTTCACAGGTGCAGATGTCGGCTCCGCGACAACCACTTCGGGGGCGTTCTGCTTCAGAAGCTCCTCCTTGTACTTGAGCATCTTCAGGCGCCACTTCAGAAGCATCTTGAAGTCCGCCTTGCCGAGAACCTGAGCACACAATCACAAACACATCAGTCGATCTGCCGCAGCACTCGCCTCGATACTGCATCACTGGATGCCGGACGCCGACCACCGATCGTGACGCCGAAGAGAGCCGAGAGGAGGAGCTGGATAGGATCAGACTTGCACTGAGTGCCTTTTCTCATCTTGCGCCGCCGACTGGCTTCCAGTGGGTTTCCCAGAAATTAATCTGGCATCTGGAACAGCAGTGGGGCTAAGACGTGACAGCTTTCTCTTCACGCCCGATCCAGCTCCTCGCCTCTCTCTCCAGGTGTCGTCGATCTCGATCTCCTCGAGTCGGGAGCCAATGATCCAGCACACAACCACACAGTGTCACGCAAACGTACCTTGAGATCTTTGAGCGCAGCGGTGACGTCGTCGCTCGTGCTGGGGTGGTCACGGTACACGTCATCCTCGGGTCGGAAAAGGATCGCTGTCGCGTCCGTCAGTAGCCGAATCGGGTCGGACGCATCCACGAACTGGGACACCGACGACTCGTTCGTGAGCGTCATGCCGAGCCCCTCATCGTAACCTGATAACGAGCATCGGCATTGTGAGCACACTTGTTTGCAGACTACATCATTCGATCACACCCATACACACACAACAAACACACGCATAGACACACACTCCCAACAGACTGTCATAGATCTCACGCCATCAGACAGCAAAGAGCTCGGGTTGGGCCGAAGCCCGCACCGGAAGCATGTGCTGCCAGCTGACGTGCTTGATGTTGCTCTTGGCTACAAGTAGCACTAGCGGCCAACGGATGCATAGTGGTTCGCTAGAGACTCTAGATAATGCAGCCGACACACACGCATACATGTATCCGTACACACATCCACACATCCACACAGCACGAAGCACATCACGAAGCACATGGTAGACGCACCTTCACGATGACGCTTGCGGTCGCCGAACTTGGGGTGGAAGATCGTGATGCTCTTCTCCTGCGACTCGACCTGGTCGAAGACGTACTTGGGGTCGAAGAGCTTCGAGTCGATCGAGTGCGGCGCCAGGTAGTCCTCGCACACGACGAAGATCTCCGCCGACTCGTTACGCGACGACAACGGCTTCGTCGCGCTCACTTTCTTGAACAGCTGCTTGAAGACCCACAGCAGCGCGTTGTAGTCCTGCGACCGGAAGACCTTGCTCACGAACGTGCCGCCGCGACCCATGACGTCCACCGCGAGCTTGAGCGCCACGAGCGCCAGCTCGTTCTGCACGTACGCGTCCTTCGTGTACTCGGCGCCGACGTTCGGTGCGCCGTCGCACAGCACCACGTCCGCCTGCCAGCTCTGCATCTCCTGCTTGATGATCTGTCGGCACTTGACCGTCGTGATGTCGCACTGGAACGTCTTCACGCCGCGGATCGGGCGGATCGGCAGCAGGTCGATGCCGATGATGATGCTCGACGCCGGCATGTACTTGGCCGCGACTTGGCACCAGCCGCCCGGCGCCGCGCATAGGTCGATGCACACCTTGGCCGTGGACAGGAAGTCATACTTCTTGTTGAGCTGGATGAGCTTGAAGGCCGAGCGCGCGCGGTACCCTTGCTGCCGCGCGAGATTGTAGTACTTGTCCTTATCGTGCTTCTTGCGCTTCACCATCGTCGCCGGCGCTGCGCGTCCACTTACGCTCCAGAGCGGCGAATTAGCGAATGGCTCGGATGTGCGCCGCTTCCAAGAGGAAGCGAAAAATTGACTGGTGGGGAACGCGATACAAAATCTTGACTTGGAAAAACTATGAAACTCCTCAAGCACTAGCGGTTTGTATCTGCATACAAATTCTTAGTTCACTGACGTGCGGGGAGCAGGAAAACGGTTTCCGCACGTCTCAACTGAAATGAGCTCACTTTGCCAAGACACTCACCAGCCTCGCCTCCGTTGTTCTCTCTCTCTTTCTCTCTCTCTCTCTATCCACATGCTCTTCTGGAGGCATTAGAGTCCGGCAGCAAGCGTTCTTGACTCGTCCAACCGGGAGATACCTCGTCGTTGGTGTGGTGAATAGATCGAAGACGGAGGTCGCTCCTCGACACCCGGACTTCGTCCACAGCACCCGAAGTAATGAAGGCATGCAAGTCTCGGCTTTGGCAAGCACGGACGTGACTTGGATCGAACTTGCGTTTTTCCTCATCTTGCCTAT
>JAASFS010000485.1:0-17252 GCA_023333865.1 Globisporangium perplexum | reverse complement strand
GCCAGAACGCAGGTGCGGACGCGCAGTCCAGCTCGGTGTTCGACCCGCAAGACCTCCGCATACTCGAGGTGCTGCTCTTCAGCGACGAGGATCAGCAAACGACCGAGGGCTGCGGCGGCAGTGACGATGCGTTCCGTGGCGCTGCACCAGTGTGCCACGGCGAGTGCTGTGGCCACGCGGCCTCGCCCAAAGCGGCGACGGCATCGACGACGAAGACGCAGCGCAAGAAGTCAGCGAGCGCCTGGCCGACCACGACGCTGCAGTTGTAACGCGCGCGCGCATCTCGGGACATCGTGCTGAACGAGGACATTGTTCTCCTGCTTTCCTATCAGCCTCCGCCGCGCGAGCCGTGTCCCCCCCTCCACTCCATCCGGATCCAGAGTAAACTAGCCTCCTACCATAGCCATAGCCATAGCCCATAGACCTTAGAGCGATAAGAAGCGAATCGAGCGGAGTTCTCGCATCCATCCACCCACCACCGCCGCCACCGATTTCCATGCCGTTCGCTCGCTCGGTGCCCGGTGCTCGGTACTTGGGTGGCCTTCGCGACACGGCGCGAAAGTGGCATCGCGCTTCCTCCCGCTCTTCTCCCTGTCTCCTCCATGTCCGAGCTGAATGCCGACACCAAGCATGTCGCTGGGGTTCGTCTTCTTCGCCATCCAGCTCGCCGTCGCTGCTGTCGCTGCTGCTGCAATCCCCCATGCAGCCGCCGTCATCGACCGAGACATCGATTACATCGATCGATGCACGCAGGTCGACGGCAACACTCATTACCAAATATCACATAGTGAGAAAAATCAATGAGTCGACTCTCGTTGAAGTAAAATTTACAATAGTGAGAAAATCCAGTGAATTGATTCTCGCAATACTCGATTTCCTCACTATAGGGATCCCAAACCTGGTGGCGATCTCGCACTCTTCTGCTGCCACGTAGCTCTGCATGATCCTCACCATGCGCGGCGCGGCGCTCGTGGCGGCGGCGCTCCTCCCGCTCGCGACCGCGACGCTCGGTGTCTCCAGCGAGGCGCACGGGGTTTCCCCCGCGCTGCAGCGCTCGCTCGCGTCCGCGTCCTCAGTGCGCAGCTCTGCGATCCTTTGTCTCCTTCCGAACCGCGCGAGCGAATCCACTAACCTCTCGTGCCTGTCGGTCTGTCTGCGGCTGGAACACGCTACAGTTCACGTGCGACGGCGGCGCGCGGCGGTTCGGGCTTGCGCGGCTCAACGACAACTACTGCGACTGCGATGACGGCAGTGACGAGCCGGGCACGTCCGCGTGCTCGCACACGGCGGCGGTCTTCCACTGCACGAACGCGGGCTTCTTCTCGCAGGACCTGCCGACGTCGCGCGTGAACGACCAGATCTGCGGTGCGCGTGTGTGCAAGAGGGAGCGATGGGACCGTGGCTGCCTCTCATCCTCTCATCCTTTCATCCTCTCTCTCTCTCTCTCTCTCTCTCTCTTTCTATCACCTGCGACGGTAGACTGCTGCGACGGCTCGGACGAGTACGCGAGCGGCGTGCGGTGCCCTGTGACGTGCGCGGCGCTCATGCAGACGTTCCAGAGTGAGAAGGCGGACGAGGTGAAGGCCATGGAGGCCGGCGAGGCGGATCGCGCGACCATCGCGGCTGAGTCCGCGGCCGCGTGGCAGCGAGACCAGGACAAGAAGGCGGCGGTCGCCGCGTCCGTCGCGTCCTACAGGGTCATGCTGGAGCAGCAGGAGGCCATCCGAGCGCACGAGGAGCAGATCGAGAACGACGAGCGCGTGGAGCTCCTGCGCACCGACAAGCACGGCGCCATGGAACAGCTCGGGCTCCTGGAGCTCTCGCGCGAGCAGCTCGCGCTCATCATCCTCGAGGTCACGAAGGGGTCCCAAAGCCACGACGAGCTCCTGGCGCTCATCAAACGCGAGCGGGAGGTGGCGGGCGAGACGCTCGGCGCGCCGCTGGGCAAGACCCAGATCGAGGAGCTCGAGGAGGCGTTCCAGGTCCGCGACGACGCGCGCAGACTCGAGACGGAGCGCATCGAGCAGATCCGCGAAGAGCGCCGTCTCGCGCGAGAGGAGAAGAAGCGCCAGCTGGAGGCGGAGGCTGCGGCGGGCGACGAGGATGTGCCTGGTGTCGGCTCGGACGCGACCGGCACGCCGTCGCCCCCGGTTGCGGAGCCGGCAGAGGAGGAGAACGACGACGACCTCAAGGTGCCTGACGTCGAGGAGCGCCCGGTGACGCTGCTGTTCAACGAGCTGAATGCGTTCCGGAGCCACGAACGCCTCGAAGCCGTCAAGGCGCGCGAGCGCTACCAGGAGACGAACCAGAAGCTGCTGAGCGAGGAGGGCGAGGAGCGCAAGCTGGACGCTGTCATCCAGCAGACGTACGGCGCAGACAACGTCTTCTACTCGCTCCGCGACCAGTGCCACGAGACGCAGTCGGGCGAGTACACGTACTCGGTGTGCTTCTACGGCGAGGCGAAGCAGAGCTCGACGCGCCTGGGGGCCATGGCGCCGGTGAAGGCGGGCGACCGCGAGGTCGAGTTCTCGAACGGCGACAAGTGCTGGAACGGCCCGCACCGCTCGCTCAAGGTCGCGCTCGAGTGCGGCCCGCTGCCGGTGGAGCTCTACGCGGTGGACGAGCCGGCGACGTGCGTGTACACGGCGAAGCTGCGCACACCGGTTGCGTGCGACCAGGCAAACCGCGACCGCGTGCTGTCTCCGAACAGCGGCGTCGCACCGTTCAAGCCGCACCACGTGGAGGTCGAGGTCTCGGCGACGCTGTAGAAGCGAGCGAACGTGCCGCAGCGCGAAGGGAGACGACTGAGGGAACGCTGCAGGACGCCACCACCCTCCAGCGCCGACCGAATGGAGCCCGTTCGATGAAGATGTGCGTGTTCGTCTCACGTTGCTAGGAGCTGATTGGGTGGAGTCTGGCGTCGACCTTCGCGCCTGGGGGCGTGTGAGGTGTGCGCTGGACAGGACGAACAGCAGCGATCAGAAGCGGTTGGCGTTGTGGTTGAACGCTCCTCCAAACGCCTGCTGCTGCTGCTGCTGCTGCTGGGCTCCCCACATCTGCTGCGGCTGCTGCTGCTGAGGGTGATAGAAGCCTTGCACGTGCTGCTGGTGCTGCTGCTGCGGCGTGAAGTAGCCCTGCGGCTGCTGTCCGTAGAACTGCTGCTGCTGCGGCTGGTGGTGGATCGCGCCGCTGAAGCCCTGTGGCGTCCCCATCATCGGCGCGTGGTTGCCTCCCATCGCAGGAGCGAGCTCGGCGAACGGGTCGACGGGGGCAGCTGGCGGCGTCGCCGCTGGCATCGGAGCTGCGAACCCGAACGCAGGAGGCGCTTGTTGCGGCTTCTCCGGACTCGCTGGGAACCCGAACGCGTCCATGCGCTTGCCGCCGGTAGTGGCTCCGGTCGTCGGCGACGGGAACGAGGCGAAGTTCGCGAACCCGTCGGACACGGTCGGAGCTGGAGCTGCGTTCCAGACATCGCTGCTGGGCGGCGCTGCTGCCTTCGACGCACCGCTCGAGATCGTAGGGTTGAAGTCCATGTCGAGCAGGTCCATCGCGGGCTTGGAGACTGGGAGCGTCTCCTTCCTCGCCTCCGTCGTCTTCTTCGTCGAGGATGTGACGGAGGCAGCGCCGGAGCTTGGAGCGGCGCCGGTAGCAGCTGGCTTCGTGTCTGAGGCGCTTGGCGCAGCTCTCTTCACTGGGGCGGCGGCGCCTTTGCGGAGCGGCGGGATCGGGCGGTTCTCCATGATCTCGTCGACGCACTCCATGACGTGGTCGATCGTCGCGCGCATCTCGACGTCCGCTGTGAGCATGCGCTTGATGAGCGTGTGTACGTCTGCAGAGTACTTGGAGCCTTCCGGGATCGTGTAGCGCTCGGTGCGCAGTCCTTCCGGCGGGAACGGCGGTTTGAAGAACGCCATGGTGTACAGCACGCAGCCCATGGCCCAGATGTCCACCGCCTCGGTGAGCTCGCCGGCGCCGAACATGGCCGTGCCCTCGACGTCCGCGAGCTCCGGCGATCGGTACATCGCGGTCGTGCGCTTGTCGACGTTCTCGATCTCTCTCGCACGCTCGGCTTTGGTCTTGAGACTCTGCGGTCCCTCGACGCACGACCCGAAGTCGCAGAGCTTGTACACGCCGTTCTTGGCCAGGAGGAAGTTCTCGAGCTTGAGGTCTCGGTGCGCGATCGGTGGGTCGTCGTGATGGAGCAAGCTCACGGGGCTACCAACGCGCCAAGGAACAGAGAGAGAGAGAGAGAGAGAGAGTCAAGATACGACGCTACGCGACTGGCAGCTCCCATCATGAGCATACACACGCACACGCAGAGCTGGCGGAAGACTCGCATGAGCTCGCGCTCGGAGAAGCGCTTCTCGCCCATCTTCATCATGTTCTCGTAGAGGTGGCCGGAGGGGCAGTACTCCATGAGGATGAAGACCTCGCGCTCCGAGCCTTTCGCGCGGTTCGTCTGCGACGCGAAGAACTCGACGATCTGCGGGTGGCGGAAGCGCTGGTGCATCTTGATCTCGCTATGGACCCACGCGAGCTTCGCGTCGTTCTCCGCGAGCAGGCGCTTGAGTACCATGGGCGAACCCGCCGAAGACACGACGTCCTTGACGAGGAAGATGAAAGACGAACCGCCCTCGCCGAGGTACTTGACGATCTCGATCTCGTACCGCCCGATCGTTGTGCGCTTGCCGATGTGCTGCTGTACGTTGCCCATCGTTCTCTGCGCAGATAGGTAGGTAGGGAGGTTGGTGCCGCGGACTGGGAGCTGCTTCTTCGTGTGGAAGATGGCTACAGACGCCGAAACGACGCTCGAATGTCGCTCGAAGGCGGAATGTCGCTCGAATGTCGCTCGTTCGTGCCAGTGTTTGAAATCTAGATAGTGCATAAATACAGGGAGACTGTGCGCCGCTGACTGGTCCTCGCCTCAATCTCCGAGCCAAGCCACGCCGCCACCCCACGGACCAGCATGAAGCACGGCATCGCCTTCCGCAAGCTCAACCGCACGTCGGAGCACCGATGGGCGATGCTCCGGTGCGTGCTGCGTGGGTGTCCCAAGTCTGCTCTTCTGCTGCTGACGAGCTCTCTCTCTCGACGCGCAGGACGATGGTGGACCAGCTCGTGACCCACGAGCGCATCCACACGACGCTGCCCAAGGCCAAGGAGCTGCGCCGCGTGGCCGACCAGGTGGTGACGCTCGCCAAGAAGGGCGACGAGCCCGCCCGCAAGCGCGCGCAGGCCATCATGCGCACGCCGGCGGCCATCGACAAGCTCTTCAGCGAGTTCGCGCCGCGCTACGAGTGCGTGTCTTCTGCTGTGTAGCGCTGAGAGAGAGTGTGTGGTAGCAGTGGTGGTGGCAGTGCGGTGAGGAGTGGCTGACGCGTGGGTGTGCAGAGCGCGCCAGGGCGGATACACGCGCATCCTGAAAGCAGACTTCCGACAGGGCGACGGCGCCGAGATGGCGGTGATCGAGTACATCGACCGGTGCGAGCAGGCTTGCTGGGATGACGCGCGCGCGTCATGAGAGAGAGAGAGATGCGAGGCTGACGCCTTGAGGGGGGCTCGTTGTTGTGACAGACCGGGTGAGATGCGCAAGGCCAAGCCACCCCAGGGGATCGCGGCCGTGAAGGCGGCGTTCGAGGCGCAGACGGAGCACGCGGCGCAGTAACCGCCCGCGCCTCGGAAGCGCGCCGCACGGTTCTGGCCGAGGAGCAGTAGCGAACCGACCATCTCACATACACAGGACAGCAGCTTCCAGACGATCGGATCGGTACATGGATGGATGGATGGATGGATGGAGGCATTGGGGGCGGTGAGCAGCTCTCTTCATCTCCGCCACGACGACGGCGCGTCGTCCTCCGACTCCACGAAGCCCTCGTGCGAGTCCTCGAGGTGGAGCAGCCGCTCGTCCACAACGAGCAGCAGGTTCTGCACTTTGGTCATCTCGTCGCGCAGCTTGAGCAGCTCCTTGCGGTCGGCTGCGAGCGCCTTCGCCACCGCCGCGTCCACGCCTCCCTCGCGCTTGGAGGGCTGGCGAATGCCACTGCTACTACCCGCCGCGCTCTGGTCCGCGAAGGTTGCCTGAAGCTGCGGGTACCCGAGCTGGTAACTGGCGATCGAAGTCGTCGCGAAACTGAAGAGCCCTCGCAGCGCATCGAGCGCCACCGGCGTCGTGACGTACTTGCGGCCGAGCACGGTCTGGCACTGCGCGCAGAGCAGCTCCTGGAACGAGCTGCCGGCGTCCGCGCCGTCTCGGGAGGTCTGCGGCTCGGCGCTCGCCGTGATGTTCGTCACGGCGCTCAGCGTCACGAGCAGCAGCTCCGCGTTCGAGCCCACGAACGCGTACGAGTCGCCGAAGATCGAGCGGCACGTGCCGCACTGGAACACCACGGGCGCCGTGGCCTCTTCTTCGTCGTCGTCTTCTTCTGTGTTGTCAGCACCATCGTCCTCCTCTTCTTCGGCCGCCTCTTCCTCCTCCGCATACGCGTCTCCGTACGCGTCGGGGACAGCGACATCCTCCTCCACTCGCTCGCTCTTCACAGCGCCATCGCGCGGAGCAGGCTGCCTCCGTCTCAGCGCCGCGATCTCAACGTCGTCATCGCCGTCGTCGCCCACCTCCGCTTTGGCTACTGGTGCAGGTGGAAGCTCGGGCTTCACGGCTTGGAGCTCTTCGTCGCGGCGCTGCTCCTCGCGCTTCTGGCGGGCGGCGGCGGCGGCATTCGCGATGATCTGCTCGGGCGTCACGCGCGACGGTGGGCGCTTCAGCTGCTGCGCGCGTCTCTGGCTCTTCGGCTCCTGCACCTTGAGCTGGCGGCGCTTGGACGCCTTTGGAGCCGGCTCATCGTCGTCGTCGCTCTCGAGCTCGACGTAGTCGTCGTCGTCGTCGTCGGACGCTGCTGCTCTCTTTCGCGCCATTTTCAAAGTAACTCCCATAGTGACAAAACCGGGGTTGTCACTTTCCAAGTCGGCGACGTCATAGGCTTGCTTGCTGGTCAACCTTGAACTCGGCCTCCTGGAGGCTGCTACGAAGGCGAACGAGCACCACAGTTCCCCGTGCACGCGCTCTACTAGTATACTTACTACGCACACACGCACACGCTGCTCACTGTCTGTCGCCACATCCGCCTGCTGGTGTTGGAGCACCTTGGTTCAGGATCTCGGACAGCAAAGCCGCACCTCTCGCTCCTCCTCGCTTCGCACCACACACCGACAAGGCCGGAGGGGTCCGCGCTTAGCCGCTCGTACTCTCTATCGTTCTCTTTCTCGGGTGGTCCTCTTGCTTCGCGCGTGTTTGCTGCCGGAGGCGCTCGTGTGGCCCTCGGTGACCTCCGAGTCGAGTGTTTGTGTATGTGTGTGTGTGCTGTGGTACGCCAGCGAACCGGAGCGCGAAGAGCGTGCACGTCGCACTGCCCCCCACCTCCCGCGAAGCCGGAAGCGCTAGCGGCTAGTGGTTCTGGTTGTTGGCAGCTCGGAACGCTGCGTACTGCTGGTGAAGGTCGTCGAACCACGGGTGCGACATCGCGGCACGCGCCGAGATGCGGCGACTCGGCTCGTACACGAGCATGCGCTGAGCGAACGAAGCACGCGCACAGTATCACGGTAGCGGTGAGCGAACAGTCCAGCGGCGAGCACACACCGACGAACGCACCGAGAGCAGATCGATGCCGACGTGGTCCAGCTGCGGCACGATCTTGGAGAACGGCTGTGGACGCCACTTGGGGAAGCTCGTCTTGTAGTCCGGCAGACTCGAGACGCCCGGCCAACTGTTCTCGTCCGGCGTGCCGAGGACCCTGCAGCGAGCATCGCATCGGAAGAGTGAGCACCGCGCACGATCGCAACACCGCGGAGCTGCACGCGCCGTGGCACTCGAACGCCACCTCCTAACCAGTCAATCACTCAGCCGCCCAGCCATCGACAGCCACCCACGCGCACACGAACCGGAAGATGCGGAAGAGCTCGTCGATCTCCGAGTCGCCCGGGAAGAGCGGCTGCTTGTTGACCATCTCGACGAAGATGCAGCCGATGGACCACGAGTCCACGGGCGTGGAGTAGTGCTTGGCACCGAGCAGGATCTCCGGCGCGCGGTACCAGAGCGTGACGACCTCGTGCGTGTAGCTGCGGATGGGGATGCCGAAGGCGCGCGCGAGCCCGAAGTCGGCGAGCTTGAGGTTGCCGTACTGGTCGATGAGCAGATTCTGCGGTTTGAGATCGCGGTGCAGCACGCGGTTGGCGTGGCAGAAGGCGATGCCCGCGAGCAGCTGGTAGAGGTAGCTCTTGATCTGGAGCAGCTCGAGGCGCTGCGGCGTGCGCTCGAGGCACTTCTTGAGGTCCTGGTCTACGAACTCGAAGACGAGGTAGAGCTTGTTCTGCTGGTGGATGACGTCGTAGAGGTACACGACGTTCGGGTGCGACGAGAGCTCCTTAAGCAGCGAGATCTCGCGCATGGCGGTGGACGGCACGCCCTCGTCGTCGGCCTCGAGCCGGATCTTCTTGAGCGCCACGATACGGTTGTGCGCCAGGTCGCGCGCCTTGTACACGATGCCGTACGTGCCCTCGCCGATCTTCTCGACCTTCTGGTAGTTCTCCATGCTGCGCGCGCGCGAGCTGTTGCCGGCCACTGACACCGCCTCCGCCGCCGCTGCTGCTCTGGGTCTGCCGACTGATTCGCTCCACGCGACTGAAAACGTTGCCTCAGAGCCTGCGACCTACGAAAACGCATGCGGTATGGCACAACAGCCTACGAAATGGCATGAACCTCACACAAGCACACACAAGCGAGCGAGCGCAAGCAGCTCTCTCTCTCTCTCTCTCTCTCTCTCTCTCTCTCTCACTCTCACTCTCTCACTCTCTCACTCTCTCTGACACACTACCTGATTGCAGGCGACCGAGTTGCGCGACACTACCTGGTATCGAATCCATGCATGCGATCAAACTGCGAGAGAGCGAGATCACCGAGCAAGAATCGGAGCGAGATGCCCAGTTGCGACTGAAAACTCTGCCCAGCCACGCAGGCGGAGTGACCGGAGAGCCACCGCTCGCCATCCTGCATCGCAGCATGGTTCATCGAAACCTAGCTCGACCTACGCTGCGAGCGATCGGCAATGTGCAGCAGCATAGCGGCGAGCGCTCGAGTCGGCGCAGCGCAATCGGTGTGAGAACTCAAGCGGAGCCTCGGAGCCAGAGTTGGAGAGTATCCATCGAATTGCAACTTCGCAGCAACGATCGCATGCGATCGGTTCCCGTGTCCGATATGGAGCCGTGGCAAGCAAGCCCCAGAGGCTCAACGCAGCTGCGCACTGGCCCAGTTCCAGATTCGCCTCGAGCAGCAGCAGCAGCAGCAGCAGCACCAAACCAGCATGAGCGACATCTCCCAGGACAGCACCACCTGCAGCGACACGAACCAAATCGCAGCCGCAGCCGCTGCGTGCCAGCACCTAATCGCGAAGCAGTCGGCGTCTCGCGAACCGCACACCTCGTCGGACCTCCAGTTCGAAGGCGACTTTCTCCTCGATCTCACCCAGCGGATCAAGGAGCTGGAGCTCGGGACCAACAGGGATCTCCAGACTCGGGTGAAGAGCGACTCGAAGAGCAACGAGCCACAACGCGAGAGCGAGAGCGAGAGCGAGCGCACGGAGCTCGCGTCGCTCTACTGTCAGCGTGCACAGTCGGTCTTGGAGTATGTCGACTACGACGCTTCGGCTCGCTACTCGGTCGTGGCGTCGCGGGATCAATCCTCAAGTGGAAGCAGCGACAGCAGCAACGATCCTGAAAAACCACATCAAGAGGAGGGAGACAACACCTCCGGCACACACGATGCCGCTGCAAATGACGACAGTAGCCTTCTTGACGTTGAGAAAGCGCTCGAAGATGCCCAGACAGCGATCTCGCTCGCACCGACACTCGCCGGCGGCTACTTCTTGGCAGCACAATGCGATCGATGTCTCGGGAACACCTCGCGTGCGATCGAGTACATCACTCTCGCGCTCCAGTTCTCACCGCAGAACGCTTCCGACATTCAGCAACTCGCGAATCGACTCGCCGCCGATGCGAACGAGTCTCCGATGAACAGCTACGCGCCACCGCTGGCGACACCAGTCCAGCTCTTGGCGTTCTTCGAGAACGCGAACCAAGGCGACGGCGAACAGAGCGAGCAGCAGCAAGAGGAGGAGGAACAAGACACGAACGGCAATGGTGAGGAGACCGAGGCGCTCCACCAGATGCTGCAAGACGGACACCAGCGGTTGGCGAGCATTGCTGCATCCTCGAGCTTGAGCAAGCTGGAGCAGATGATGCACCAGAACGTCCACCACCAGTGCGCGACGCGCAGCGAGACGCTGGATCTCGAGACCGCGTTCGAAGACACCGCGAGCTTCCTCTGGACATTGATCGCGAACCCAGCGACGATCTCGGCGCTCGGGTTGGCAGATCGCAACGGCAAGTGCGGTGTGATTCGAGACATGCTGGCGATCGCTACGTCCGGAGGGGGTGCTCGGGTTCTGGTGGAGAACCGTTCGCTGCGCAAGTGGATCGCGCTGACCCTCGCGCCGGCAGCGCGCCGCTACCCTACGCAACTCGGACGAGCGCCACTACCGAGTCCCGATTCGTTGGCGAGCGGAGATGCCTCCCTTTCGCGAGATCAGCTGCAGCAGACACAGGAGGCGGTGCTCGCGATGCTCGTTCGAGACGCCTTGCTCATCCTCACGCGTCTGCTCCTCGCACTGGCAGGCTGGCGGCGGTGCACCTCGATGCCACACGCGCTGTTGTATGCCGAGCTCTGCTCCGATCTAGCGAGAGAGGTCGGTGCGCGCGACGGCTCGTTCTCCGGGCTCTCGCGCTTCGAGATGCTGTGCAGCGACGTGTATGGCCGTGGACTGCTTGAACTCTCCCTCGAGCACAACGACGCACTGCAGATCCACCAGGAGAACTTCCAAGCAGCTCTTGCTATCCGCGACGCGATCTACGAGCTGCGATCGCACCACTTCATCGGGCAGGTGTACGCGCGCATGGGAGAGCTGGAGTTGGCGCACGCCGAGTTCTCCGAGTTGCTCGAGCTCAGCCGCAAGCTTGGTGAGTCGCAGATGGAGTCTCTCGCGCAGTACGAGCTCGGTGGCTGCTGTGTGCAGCGCGGGAACCTACCGCAGGCGAGTGTGCACTTCAAGCTCGCGCAGACGCTGTGCCATCAGACGGCGCATGGACGAGGCTCGTGGCGACCGCACTCAGTGGGGCAGGCGATCGCGTTCTACGCCGCGATGAAACCTGCACGCCGTGGAGCGATCCGCGTGGCCGCAGCTCCACCGGCCAATCGTCCGCGGCGTCGGCGTGGGAGCTTGATGCCACCTCCCGCACCGCAAGCGTCTAGCGATGCAGACTCAGTCTCCGCCGCGAAGTTGCGCCGCCCGGCGATCTGGGTCGGTCCCCCGAAGCTGCAGCTCGAGCATGAGAGTGACGACACACGCTCGCTGCTCCGCTCGCTGCTCGGCACGCAGACAGAGCCGACGTTCGCGATCGAGAGCAACAGCAGTGGCAGCAACGATGTTGAGTCCCGGAGACGCGAGCGGTCGGCCACAGAGAAGCTCTTCGCGCGCACTCCGACGGGCGGCAGCAGCAAAGCGCGAACCCCTGGCGCGTGGCGCGACTCGGTGTTCATGGTGCCACCGTCGTACGCGGAACTCAAGTCGCTCGCGGCGGCGTCAGTGCTGACGCCCCCTGTGCGCAGCTGATGGGCGAACCGTCAGTTAGTTGGAACAGCTAGAAAGCAGCAGGATGATGCCGACCTTCAGCGACGCGGCGCTTGGAGAACTCGAACACACGATTACATGCAGCGAGCCTCGAGGTGATCTCCAGCGCGACACGGGCACGAGCATAGGATGATGGCGATTGTCAATTGGAAGCAAGCAAGCACGCACACTTCAACCTGACCGGTCACTAAATAGTCACTCTTTAGAGGGAGTTCGATGAATCGTCCGAATTGAGATGCGCTCGCTTCATGAATGAATTGCGTTATTTTGCACGATCCGTCCAAAAGTAGCTGCCATTCATTAGGACTATATTCCTATTTGGACTCACTGCACTTCGCCGTTCAGCGCGAAGTCCCTATTCGTGGTTTTCACTTATTCTGCGCAATAAATAGATTGGCAGGTTAATTTTACACATAAAGGTTAATGATAAGGTTAATGGCTTATTTCTCGCTAAGGTCCGATTAGTTGCTCATTTATTATAATTACAACTCTGGTGTTTTTTACAAAACAACAACTTGGGCCACCCATCGACGCGTGCCTCGAGCGTGCCCTCACATTTTCCTTCTCTTCGCATCGATAGTGCGGAAAGCCAGGGAAAGAGTCCAAACGACCGGCTGCCGAGAGCTCCCCCCCTTCAGTCGCTCAAGCCACACAAACCCGCCAGCCAGCCCCAGCAGCAGCAACAGCAGCAGCAGCAAGGATGGCGCTCGTCAAGAACTCGCTCCCCGCCATGAAGTGCGTCCTGCGCTCTCCCTCTCTATCTCCCCGCTCGTCTGCGGTGCTCACAGTGCGCGCTCGTCGTCAATGGCGATGGAATTGCAGGGTCGCCGGCCAGCAGGTCCGTGGCATGGCCACCGAGAAGCAGAGTACGTCGTCCGCTGCCATCGCCGCCACTACGACCGCACTAGCGTGGGTTGTGAAGGGAGGGGGATGATGAGAAGCTAACCGTTCTGCGCTGCTGCTGCTGCTACTGCTGCTGCTGCGTGTGCGACGATCAGTTCTGATGCGTATCGGTGCGACGTCGAACATCGCCAAGATCACCAAGTCGATGAAGATGGTGTCGGCGGCGAAGATGCGCGGCGCGGAGAACCGCATGAACGCGGGCCGCCCGTTCACGGCGTGGATGGACAACCTCGCGGAGGGCAAGAACCGCGTGATCGAGCGCGACGGCCTCGTGCCGGCGGAGGAGCTCGCGGGCGACAACACGTTCGTGGTGGTGTCCTCGGACCGCGGTCTCTGCGGCGGTATCAACTCGGGTATCGCCAAGGCGGTGCGCAAGCAGGTGCTCGCGGGCGCGTCGTCGGCGGACCTCTTCGTGATCGGCGACAAGGGCCGCGCGCAGCTGCGCCGTGAGTTCGGCGCGCAGATCCGCGGCAACGTGACGGAGACGTTCGCGACGCCGCCGAACTTCGCGGTGGCGTCGGCGGTGGCCGAGGGCATCGTGGCGGGCGCCAAGTCGGAGAACGAGAAGGTGCACGTGGTGTACAACAAGTTCCAGTCGGCGATCGCGTACCTGCCGTCGATCCGCTCGCTGTCGGTGGCGCTCGACTCGGAGGCGCTCGCGGGCTACGAGCTGGAGCCGGACAACCGTGAGGAGGTGATCGCGGACCTGAAGGAGTTCGAGATCGCGTCGGCGGTCTTCCAGGGCCTCATCGAGAACTCGACGAGCGAGGAGAGCTCGCGCATGTCGGCCATGGAGAACGCCACGACGAACGCGCAGGAGCTCATCTCGTCGCTCACGCTCGTGTACAACAAGGCGCGCCAGTCGCGCATCACGACCGAGTTGATTGAAATTATTTCCGGCGCGGCGTCGCTCGACGGCTAAGCGGTTACGCCCGCCCGCCTCAGCAGCAGCGACGGCGATGACGACGACGACGACGGTGACGACGACAGTGGGGAAGGCAGCAGCCGCGAGTGTGCGGGTGGGTGGGCGGCGAGCGGCGAGCTCGTCGGCCTCCTCCTCCCGCCACTGTCCCCCTCGAGCGAGCGAGAGTCAATACAACTTGAGACACTGAGAATGGAAGCGAGTGAGTGTGGAGTTTGGAGGTTGGAGGTGCTGACGACGGCGACGTGGACGCGACAGAGTGATTGCGTATGTTCATACTTGCGTCTATTGTGCGTCGCCCAACTCGACTCGACTCGACTCGCTCGTCGCCGCTCGCTCGGCGTTTGTCAGGAGCCTCTCGAGAGCGCTGCGACCGCCTAGTTCTTCGAGGCGAAGTACGCGGTCGTCTGGTCCATCACGAGCCACTGGATGCCGTACGACGGGCACAGGCGCGTGAGGCGCGGCACGAGGCCCTTGTAGAGCGCCGCGAAGCCCTCCTCCGCGGCGATCACGCGCATCGCCTGCACCATGCCCGTGTACTTGGGTGTCACGCCCTGCACGGTCTCCTGCGCCATGAGGCGCGTCTTGACGACGTCCATGGGGCAGTTGATGCACGGCCCCGGGATCGCGCCGAGCATACCCGTGAGCCCGCTCTTCCATGCCGGGAGCGCCTCGCCGTCCTGGAGCTTCCACACGTACTTCTTGATCGCGTTGTTGGACCAGAAGCTGCACGCCTGGTTGAGTCCCTGCCGCCCAATCGTCGGCGCCACGCCCTTCCAGAGCGCCAGCGGCCCCTCGTTCCTGATGATCGTGAGCGTCGTCTGCACGGGGCCGCCGTACTTGGCCACCTCGCCCTTGACGATGTTCTGCCCCTGCATGCGCGTCTTGATGACCTCGAACGGCGTCACGATGAGCACGGCCTCCGTGGCGCCGGCGAGCGCGCCGGCGATGAACTCCTTCGAGCCGCTCACCTGCCCGTTCTGGTCCGCGAGCAGCTTGCGGTAGATCGCGTTGAAGTAGAAGCGCGTACCGTTCTTGGTCACGACGTGGATCGTCCAGGGCGTGAAGCCCTTGAAGAGCCCGCGCGGGCCCTCGGCGCGGAAGAGCTTCTGCCCGCAGTCCACCATGCCCTTGTACTGCCCGGTCTTGTCGAGCTGCAGCCGCGTCTTGGTGACGTCGAGCGGCGTGAGGATGATGGCTTCGATCACGCCCGAGAGCGCGCCGCCGAGGAACTTCTGCGCGGGCGTGACCTTCTGCACGACCTTGGCGTCCTGCTCTGGGATCGGCGCGCGCAGGCCGCCCTCGCCGACCTCGACGCTCGACTTCCACCAGTGCTTGGAGAGCCGGCGCACGTCCGGGTCCCAGAGGAAGTGCTCGAGCGTCGACGTGTGCATCCTGGCGCGCAGATAGAGGTAGAGGTGCTTGAAGTCCGTCTCGTGCACGCGGTGCGTGTCGGCCGGGTTGAGCTCCCGGATCATCGCGTGCGCCTCCTGCAGCGTCACCGTCACGCCGAGCGCCTGCATGGCGTCCTGTAGCGTAGCGTCGTCGAGGAAGCCGCGCGCGTCCTTGTCGAAGGCGCGGAAGGTCTGCGTGATGAACGCGTCGTGGAGCGCGCGGAAGTCCTCGAACGAGAGGCGCCCGCGGTTCGCCGGGTCGAGGCGACCCATGAGCGCGCCGGCCTCCTCGGCCGAGAGCCGCACGCCCGCGCCGCGCAGCCCGCGCTGGATGTCGAGCGCGTCCACGTGGCCGTCGCGGTCGGCGTCCACTCGGTCGAATGCGTCGCGGAGCAGCTGGTCGACGGTCGCGCGCGAGTTGCGGCGCACGAGGTTGGCGGGGTGCTCGGGCATGCTGGTCGCGAGGGAGACAGAGTGTGTGTCTGACGCGGGCGGGCGGGGCGAGCGGGACGGCGCGGCGCGGGAGGCTTGCGCGGCGGGCGGTAGGAGCGCGAGTGAGGGAGGGAGGGAGGCGAGAAGAAACTCACCACACGATGACGCGACTGCGGTGGTGGTGGACGGAGTGAGGCGGATTCGACTTGGTAGGTTGGTTTGTGCCAATCAATGTCGAGAAGTGGTAGATGGCAGCCGTCCTGCTCCAAGCAGAAAATATGAATTCGGGCTGCTGCGTCAGCGCTGTCACAGACATCGACTCGATGCAGACACTTGTTGCAGTTCGTCCGTCTGCTGTCGTCTGCTGGACCCTGAAGCAGCGTGAGGAGGGTGGAAGCGCTCGTGTACACCATGGCGGATGGATGGGTGGACAGAGGGCGAGAGCAAGCGAGCGAGTCGCTTGGAGTCGATCGCAATGCAATGCTCGCGACTGGCGCGACGCTGAGGAAACGGGTGGTGGTGCGTGCGGATGGACGGAGGGCGAGTCGCCACTTCGTCCAGATTGCGCGAACGAGTCTCAGGTTCCTCCTTCCTCGTCACTCGATCGTAGAGGCTCGCGGAGAAATATCGGACGCGAACCACATGCTGTGCCGCCAAGTCACTGGCGACCATACACGAAGCGAGGAGGCGGAGAGTACAGCGAGCTGCTTGGTGGTGGCACCGGGGCGAACAACGACAAACTCACTCGTTCGGCTGGCATCGAATCGACCCCCTCACGGCGGGAGGAGAGACCTCCGTATCGCTGCTCGAGACGCCGCCGCTGCTTCCTCCAGCTCACAGCTCGTCGTTCTCTTGGACCGTCGACTCCTGCTCCTCGTCCACCGCCTCGTCCGTCGCATCGGCATCCGAAGCGTCCGAAGACGCGTCGGTCTCGCCGCTCTCCTCGTCCGGAGCGACCTTGGCGACGATGAACTCGTTGATCGTGTCTTCGTCCCATCCGGCAATGCTGCTCCACCACCACAGTTCCCCGCCGTCAGCTCTCCATCTCTCCATGACCTGTTCTGCCTGCCAGCACACTACAAGTCGCCTACGCACCTGATCTCCTCCTGCTTGACGCCCTCTGCGTCGTAGAAGATGAGGAACGGGTGCCGCGCGTTGATGTACTGGAGTCGCAGCCGGCAGCAAGCGCCATGAGTCCACACGAGCCCCCCTCCCCCTCTACACATCCTCCATATCGACACTCGCTTCCTCACCTCGATCGAGAGCTTGGGGTGTTTGGCCGCGTGCTGGTGCACGAAGTTGGCGACCTTGGGGTACCGCCCGAACTTGCACGTGCAGACCTCGAGCACCACGCGCGCGTGGCGCCGGTCGCCGCCGAGCATCGCGGCTGCCAGCGCCGACACGTCTGAGCAGCACGCGCGGCAGTCTTCCGTGAGCGCCGCGGCGTCAGCGGACGGCGACAGCGCAGCCGCCAGCTCGTCACAGCGCCGGCAGTCGAGCGCGTCCGCGTCGAACCCCAGCGCGCGGCAGGCGGCGGCGTCGCGCTCGGCGCTGGCGGCTGCGACCGCGACCGCGAGCGAGAGCGAGAGCGAGAGCAGCAAGCGCATGACGTGGATCGCTCTCAGGCGATATTCGAGACTGCCATATTTATTTGGAATCTGTATACGAAAATCGAATCGGTGCGAGGAGATCGACAGATCTTCAGGTCTGCTGCTCCTGCTGCTCCTGCTGCACACACGAACGCGGCGCAGCCTGGCGCTCACGTGCATCCTCTCAAGACGCTCTCTTGGCATCGCCACCGTACAAGCTTCGACCGGCCACGCGCGAATGCTGGTGCAGTTGCCGCACCGCCGCATTCATTCCTCG
>JAASFS010000484.1:0-17261 GCA_023333865.1 Globisporangium perplexum | reverse complement strand
TCGCGCTCTGGCGCGGACGCACGGCCCACAACCAGTTCTTCCTCTTCTACGACAACGGTAAAGCCATCGCGCGCGTGCAGGCGGGCGTGGCGCCGGCGAGCGTGCACCACTGGCGCCACCACCGCCATCACTCGACAGGACACCGCTCCGAGTCGCCGCCGCCGACGAGCTACACCGCCTTCTTCGACGCGCACCGCAACGCCGCGCCGCAACGTCGCGCCGGAGCACGTGCTGACCGAGCCGGAGGGGCAGCGCGCGTGCGTGTTGCACTACCCCATGTGCGGCGTCGAGTGGCTGCGCGAGAAGTACGCGCGCCTCGGGGACTTCCCGGACGCGTGGGGCGGTGCCGAGCGGGAGCTCAAGATCGCGCCGTGCTTCCACACGCAGGCGCACGACGTCGTGTGGCGCGCGAGCGAGCGGGGAGCAGATCAAGACGCAGCACTGGAGGCGCTGTACCGCTCGCACGTGCTGCTCGACACGTCGGACGCAGCGCCAAGGCCGCCAGCTACAGCAGCAGTAGACACGCTCCATTGCGCCAGCAGCTAACCGGAGTAGCAGCAGCAGCTCCACTGAGCAGCAGCGCCACACACACCCGAGTTCCTCGACCGTTCGTTCGTTCGTTCGTTTCACCCATGGTCGCAGCCACCTCCACACCACACACACACCACTGTGCAACTACGACGCACTCGCGAATTCTCGACCGGGTCTCCAAGCAGCAGCAGCAGCACGCAGCTCTCCTTCCTGACTGCTGCGCTGCTTACCTCCTCATCCCACCACCACCTTCCTCCCTCCCTCCTTCCCCTCTGTCGGATCGCCTGCGGCATGTCGAGATCTTCCGACGACCTCGCGAACGAGGACTACGCCTTATCCTCCGCCGTCTCTGCAGATGGCACCACCAGTAGCGGCGTCGGCGGTGCTGCCCCATCCTTCCGTTACAGCTACATGCACGGGACGGACGCGCATGAGGCGAGCCGCAGCAGCACTACGCGAGACTCGAGCATCGCTGGCGACGTGTTCGCGCGCGGCTCGCTGCTCGATCGCGACATCAAGGCGGTGTCGCTCGAGAAGGGTACAATCGAGAAGCACAGGGACTACAAGGGTCGCATTCGGGTGTGTACGGGCATTGGTGGTGGCTTTGACTGTGCAGCGTCTCGAGTGCTGACTGCTCTTGTTGTGCTCGCGGATCGAATCGACCAGATCTGGCCCGGAGTCCTTGCCATGGTGCTTCTGGCTGGCGCCGCGGGCTTCCTCATGGGCTACTACGCGATCAAGATCCGGGACGAGAGCAACGCCCGCGCGGACGCGTACCAGAAGATCCTGTTCGACAAGAAGAAGATCCTCGGCGGCGCGAACGACTCGGTCGTCAACGGCGACATCATCTCGGACGACGGTGTGATCGGGAACCCGAAGGCGTACCCTCCAAGCCGTACGTGAGACGCGTGTACGCGTCGGGGGTGGACCCATGTGTGGGAGACTGACTTGCTCATGTGGCTTCTGTCGAACAGAGTGCGAGCTCCCGAACTACCTGAGCAAGAACGGCCACATCTACGCGGTCTCATCGAACGGCACGGAGGTTCCGCTCAAGATCAAGGGCATCAACTGGTGCGTTAGCTGCCGTGATACAGGGAGTTCCTCTTGCACCTCGCAATATGAACTCACATCGCTGTGTTCGTATCAGGTTCGGGATGGAGACGTACGTGGCATGCCAACCAGATCCTCAGCAGATCCACCTGTACTAACCCGTTCGTCTCTCACGCAGCGGCCAAGCCATTCCCCTCGGACTCTGGGACAACAGCGAGAACGGCACCACAGCGGTTCGTGCTCCACCTTACATGCAGCGCGCCGCCACCTCCAATGACTGACTCGCCAATGTGTTCGCTCGACACCCTGCTCTCTTGTCGTGAGCAGTACCAAATCGCGTCGTTCCTCGCGCAGAACAAATTCAACGCGGTGAGGCTCCCGCTCATGGCCACGTGGATCCTCACGAACAAGGTCCCGAACTCGGCGATCATCAACAAGCAGGAGAACCGTGCCATCTCGATCAAGAACTACATGTCGTTGCTCAAGAGCATCCTCAAGGTGCTGCGCTTCCGCCACATCGGCGTGCTGCTGAGTATGCACACGCTCACGGTGTCGGACAACGGCAAGCTGTGGTACAACGACGACGTGACGGAGGAGGACTTCCTCAAATCGATCGACATCCTCACGACGAACTTGTGCTCGGAGGAGTACTGGAACGTCATGGGCATCGATCTCAAGAACGAGCCGTACCGTGGCACGTGGGGGGACGGCACCGCGACGGACTTCCGGCTCGGCGCGATGCGGATCGCGAACCGGATGCTCAAGGGGTGTCCGAAGTGGATGGGCTTCGTCGAGGGCGTGAACGCGCAGCACACGGTCAACATCGACGGCAAGGACTTCCCGTACTACGACTGGTACGGCGGCGGACTGCAGGGGGCGAAGACCAAGGGGCTCGAGTTCAACGTGAAGGATAAGGTCGTGTGGGCTCCGCACTACTACACGCCGGCCGTGTTCCCGCAGCAGTACTTCTTCGGCGGCGGCACGACCGGGGCGGGGAGTGTGATCAACAACTACGTCGAGCTCGGCGACGACGCGCTCCGCCACCGCCTCAAGGTCACGATGGACGACATGTTCGGGTTCCTGGCGTCGGAGACCGGGCCGGCACTCATGCTCGGCGAGTTCGGCGGGCTCTACGCGACCGACAAGCACCCGATGAAGACCACGAAGCGCTGCACGGACTTCACGATCGAGATCATCAAGCAGCCTGGGTGGGCGGGCGGCTTCGTGTGGTCGCTGAACCCGGAGAGCGAGTACCAGTTCAACCCGGCCGACACGCCCGGCAGGTTCCACGAGGGCGTCGTCCAGATCGATTGGCTGCATGTGAACAAGGAGTTCCTCGAGGGCATGACGGCGATGGACGACATGGAGAACTTGCGGCAGTTCCCGTGCTTCAAGACCACGTCGGCACTGCTCGCGTCTTCGTCGTCGTCAGGCGACTCGTGAGGCGAGGCGAGCGCGTGCGCTGCTGTCGACGTCGTCCCCTTCCTTCATCCTCCCTAGCTCTGTACGTGTACTTCATACTCCAATCTTCTTATGAGAGCCCAGTACACGCGTGCCTTCTTGATGGTCTCTTCGTGATGCACCCGCCATCGCGAGTGTGTTTGCTGCTCAGTCCTGCAGGAGCTTCGCCTGCAGAGACTCTTCGAACGAGTGGCGGAAGCGTGCGTACGCCGGCGGCAAGATGCTCACGTCGCGCTTGAGGAAGCTGTCCTGGATCCAGAACTGCACCACATTGAGGAAGCTTGGGCACACGACCATCACAAGCAAGAGCTTCGCGAACGGGTAGCTGTGCAGCGAGCGGAAGAGCAGCTCGCCGAACGTGCCGAGCGGGATGGCGCCGGCGATGAGCACGGACGCCACGATCGCCTTGGAGAACACAATGATGACGAGCCACGCAGTCAGCTGCGACGCCCAGATCCTGCAGCGCAGCGTCGTGGTCAGTGAGAGAAGCGAGCGAACACACTTAGGTCAACGTAGGGCGGCGCTCGCACCGGTACGACGGAGGGTTGCCGTACTCGCCGCTCTCCTGGATCGCACTCCAGTTCATGGAGAACGCCATCTCCTGCTGCAGCCGCAGGAACGCGAGGCTCACGACCATGCCGAGCGTGCAGTCGCTGATGAAGTTGAGGAAGTACCAGACGCACTCGTCCGTGACCGCCGGGAGTTGGATCGCGATGCACAGGTTGATGACGTGGCCCACGGTCGCCTGCGCCGTCGCCATCGCTCATACGTCAGCAGCTGAGACCCTGTCGCGGCCACCCCACCTCTCGTCGTCGTCCTCGCGCTCCCCGACTCCGAACGTACTCCGATCGCCTGCTTGCTCACGTCCATGCTCCAGATCTGCAGCGTGCGCCGCGGCCGCTCGACGTGGCGCTTGTACCAGAGCGTGGCCACCGCGATGACGCCGAGCAGGAGCTGGATCGCGTATGTCTCGACGCCGGAGAGTAGCTCGCACTTCTTCTCGTCGACCATCGTCTCCAGCAGCAGCGCACTCGTGCAATGGGGGACTCCTCCTCCTGAGGCGACCTCGCGTCCTTTCAAGTCTCAAGATTGCGGAAGGATACGAGTCTCTCTCTCCTCTAGTTGACATGTTACGCGAGACTCCTGCTAGCTCCTCTGCTCCTACTACTCCTCACTCACTTGTTCACTTGTTGCTGCTCCTGTCCGCCGTCGTGCGGTGCTGGATCTGGCTCAGGATCTGCAGCGACCTGCGCGACGCACCGGCGGACGGCGGCGTCTTCTTCAGCAGCATCGGTCGCCCGTTCGGCGTGAACCCGTTCGACGGCGCGAGCGACCGAGCGCTCGGCTTGTCGCTCGGGACGCCGCCACCTCCTCCTCCTCCGGCGCTCTGTACCTGGTGCGGCGTATTCCGCAGCACGGAGCGAGCCTTGAGCAGGTTCACGGTCTTGCTGCCTACACCTGCTGACGCCATCGCCACCTCCGTGCTCTTCGACTGCAGCAGGCGAGAGGGCGGCGCGCCGTTCGAAGTCCGCGGCACCGAGCCGTTCGGCGTGTCGAACTTGGCCTTCGAGCCGCTCGAGACGAACTTGGGGCGGCTGCCGTCCAGCGCTGGAGACAGGAACGCCGAGTCCGCCGCGTTCGGCTGCCCGACTGGACCGCTGGGCTTGAGCGGGAAGAGGCCGTTCTCCGTCGTTTCGAAGTACTCCAGGTCGTCCAGGTGCTCGTAGATCTCGCGGAACGACGGCCGCACGCCCCACCCCGTGCAGCGCATGAAGAGGCGGTAGTACGGCCCGAGCCGCTGCTTCGCCTCTTCCGGCACCTCCTTCACGACCAAGTCCTGCAGCTGCTTGTGCAGACTCCGCGTCTCGAGACACGCCGGGGGCACAATCTCGCCGACCAGGAAGCGGTACAGGATCTCCCGCCCGAACGACCCGACGTCGCAGTTCTTGAAGAAGCTGAAGCTCTCGTCCAGGATCTTCGGCTCCGTCGACGGCAGCTTGATGCGGCCGAAGTCCGAGAGCTTCACGACCGGCTCCCACTTCTTCTCGTAGCCCTTCGGCGGCGTTCGCAGCAAGATGTTGCGGCACGCGAGGTCTCCATGCGCGACGTTCACCTGGTCGTGCAGCAGCATCATCGGCAGCGCGATCTGTCGGAGCAACCCTCGCGCTTCCTCGAGCGTCAGCGTGAATCGGCGCTTGGACGAGCCGCCCCCGCTGCTGGTGCTGGTGCTGCTGCCCGTGTTCGTGCCGTACCGCCGCAGGTAGTCGCTCAGCTTGCAGTCCATCACTTCGAGCGCGATGCACGTGTGCTCGATGCCGTCGCAGAGCCCGAGACACTGCACGAAACCCTGCATGTGGCGCACCTTCCGCAGGTAGTGCAGCTCGACTGCGCTCCGCCGCTTCGCTTCCTCCTCTGGGAACCCGTCGTGCGGCTTGGCGCGCTTCAGCGCCACCTTCTGCCCGCCGATCACCGCCGCCGACACCTTCCCGTCCGTGCCTTCGCCGTACACCCCACCAGTGTACTCGACGTCCGCGTCGCAGTTGAACAGCCCGACGTCTTCGATCACGGACGTGCTCGTGAACTCCATCGACGACGACGACGCGGAGAAGTCCACGACCTGCTGCGGCTGGCTCTGCTCCTGCGAGCAGCTCAGCGGTGGCGCGGACTCGACATCGGAGAACTGCGAGTACAGGTTCTGTGTCGGACAGCAGTCGTCGCCCTCGTCTTCGTCGTCGCGCTGGCTCAGCGGCGCGCCGTCCGCGGCGACCACGTCCTGCGACGACGGGGGTATCTGCAGCTCCTCCGCTGCCTCCTCGCCACGTTCTGCGAAAGCTGTGCCACCCGCCTTCACGGGCGTGAACGGCGCCAGCGCGTGCTCCTCGTCGCTGAGCAGCTCGAGCGTCTGGTTCGTCGGCGCCGACGGCGTGTCGAGCCTCGCGGGCGTGCCGTGGGCAGCGCGCTTGACGGGCGTCGACAGCGGGTTCGTGAACGGCGACTGCTGCTGCTGCGCGCGCGGGTGCAGCGGGTCCTTGGACGGCGTCGTGAACGCCGAGCGCGGCTCCTCGTTCCGGGACAGCACGTCGACGCCGTCGAGGCGCTGCTGCAGCTTCTCCGTGGCCTTGAGGTTCTTCTGGAGCTTGAGCAGCGCGAGCGCGCGGTTCTCCGGCCGCTCGTCGCGCTCGGGCGAGAACGAGATCATGCGCTTGCGCGTGGAGAACGACGAGCTGCTCTGCGCGATGCCGCGCGGCGCCACGCGCTTCGGCTTGACGACCGGCGCGTCGCTCGAAGGCTCGGCGCCGGGCGTCTCGTGGCGCTCGATGCGACTGGGGGCGACGGCCACTTGCTCTGCGGCGGCGACGATCTCCACGCCGGGAGTCGCTGGCGCCGCCTTCTCTGGCGTCGGGACGACGACCTGCGGCGGCGCGGGCTTGAGTCGCCAGATCGGCGGCGACTGGAGCTCCGCCTTGGTCGGCGTGCGCTCCACGACCACCTCGCGCATCGACAGCTTCTCGCCGAACGACGCGCCGACCACGATGGAGTGCGTGTTTGGCGATGCGGCAGCCGTCACCGTCTGGGTGTTCGCGGGCGCGTTCTCGCGCTCGACGACTCGGCGCTGCGGCTGCGGCTGCGGCTGCTGGTGCAGCTGCTGGTGTGTCTGCTGCTGGGCGAGCACGGCGGCGCGGCGCTTGAACTGCTCGCGGCGCTCCTCCAGCTCCAGCTGCGCGGCGGCGCGCGTGCGGCGGCGACCGACGGCCACGGGCGGCAGCGGCAGCGGCAGCGGCGACTCGCGGGGCATCGGAGGCGAGCAGGAGAGCGAGGAGAGCGAGCGGGTGTGTCGGTATGACCTGCTCGTGCTCTGCTTGACTTCTGCTTTGGCGCCTAAACCGACTTCACATTCTAATAGTGAATAAAGCGAGGTACACCTTACTTTCTTCACTAGCAGAATCGTCCTCGACGCGCGTGGTTGGTGCAAAGCAGATAGTTAGATACAGTATGGCGACGACGACGAAGGCGACGAGGGCGGCGGCGGCGGCGGCGGCGGCGGCGCAGCCCGTGGAGCTCTCGTTCGACGCCGCGATGTTCCGCGCGCTCTTCCCGGGCGAGTACGTGGCGCGCTGCCTGGCAAGCGGCGTGCGACCGGACGCGCGCGCGCCGCTGGCGCCGCGGGAGCTGCGCGTGCAGCCGAGCGCCGTCACGTCAGCGGCGAGCGCGGCGCTCGTGCGGCTCGGACGCACGTCCGTTCTGGCGGCCGTGAAGCTCGCGGTGGGGCTGCCGGCCGTGGCGACTCCGGATCAGGGCGAGCTCGCGATCCAGGTGCACCTCACGCCGCTCTGCTCCACGCGCTTCGGGCTCGGCCGTCCGTCCGAGGAGGCGCAGAGCATCGGCAGCCAGCTCACGAACCTCGTCGTCGGGTGCGCACGAGTGGCTACGGGAGCTGCGAGATGGACAGTGCGTTTGTGTGGGTGTGTGCGTATGTGGAGGCTGACTACGTGGTGGTGGCTGCTCCTGCAGCTCGCGGGTGGTCGAGATGTCGGACCTGGGCATCGAGAAGGGCCGCTCGGCGTGGAAGCTGCTCGTCGACGTGCTCTGCATCGACCACGACGGCAACGTACTGGACGCGGCGCTCGCGGCCGTCATGGCGGCGCTCAAGACGCTCAAGCTGCCGGCCGTGAGCGTGAACGAGGCGGACCACGTCGTGACCATCCGACCAGGTGCGCCGCCGCGCTGCTCGCCCTGGCTGCTTGTTTGCCTGCTTGCGTGTCACTCGTCGTGGCTCGACCGTCTCCCACTCTGCTACGTGGCGTCACGCGCTACGCGCCACGTACGTCATCGACCGGCGCAGCCCAGCTGACTGACTGGTCTCCTGGCGATGGTCCCAGACGAGGAAGCGACGCCGCTGCCGCTGCAGCACTGCGCGTTCGCGACGAGCTTCGCGCTCGTGGGCGAGACGCTGCTGCTGGATCCGACGCGGCAGGAGGAGGACCTCGCGGCGGCCTCGCTCTCGATCACGTACAGCACCACGGGGCAGCTCTGCGGCGTGCAGAAGCCCGGCGGCGCGCTGCTCTCGGCGCCGCGGCTGCTCGAGTGCATGCAGGTGGCCAAGCAGCGCGCGCTGGCGCTCGCCAAGGTGGTCGATGCCGCGGCCGTCGCCCTGTAAGGCTGCTGCTACCACTAAGACACCACCACTTCCTGCATAGAGAGAGACAGCCGCTCGCTCGCTTGCTCGCACGCACGCACGCACGTCGCGCACCTGCTCATGCGCACACAGGCGTGTTCGTGATAACGCGTCTCATCCTGCGCAAGCGCATACTCTCAATACCACGAAACAGCATGTCGTGACGCACACAGCGCTCGTCCAATCAGCTCTTGAAACCCCTTCAAACGCTTTGACAGCTCATCGCTTTAGACAGGATACGCACTTAACTCGCCCCTCACAGTATCGCCACCCAGTGACGCCACCTTCGATTTTTCTGAGCACAAGATTCCCGATATCCTCCAAGCAGCAGAATCATATTTCGCCACCACCACACGAGCTCGAGGCGAGTGCGGCGAGAGGCTCGCAGCATCGAACGACCGCCACGGGAGCTCCGGACCTCCGAACGCCGAAGCGCTTGCAACCGACCGCCACCCGGCCAAGCACCTCCGCGAGATCGCCACCCGCTGCGCTCAGACACCCACTCTGCGAGCGAAGCGATGGACGAACGCACGCCGATTGCAGATCCCTCTCGACGACGCAGCAGCAGACGCCGTCGCGTGCGCTCGGTGGCAGCCGCGGGGCTGTTGGCGGCGCTGCTCACGTACTTGAGCCTGCTGACGTGGTTGTCGACGCCGCAAGTCCCTCCAGTCGGCGGCCAGCAGGTACCAGTAGATCAGCAGCAGCAGCACGAAGCGAAGACGCAGGAGCTGCCAGAGGCGACGTCAGCGCCCGCTTCAGTCACAAGTGCTCTGCACGCCACGAGCAAAGGAAAAGACGCCGACGCAAGCACGAACCTGCTGAGCCAGGGCGTCACACACATCTCAGCGGATGAAGACGACGCGGTGACGTTCGTGCCCGGTTTCGGCGCGCCGCTCGAGAAGCAGGTGCGCTGGTGGCTGGTGACTGCTGCTGCTCCGATTGCCATGACAACCCTCGAAGCGTGACCCGTGCACTCTCTTCTGACGTGCGGCAGTACGCCGGACTCATCAAGGTGAACCCGGAGGCGGTCGGCAAGATCTTCTACTGGTTCTTCGAGGCGCGCGGGCCGGAGGTCGTCGTGAACGACCAGACGCCGCTGCTCATCTGGCTCAACGGCGGCCCCGGCGCGTCGTCCATGACGGGGCTGCTGACCGAGATGGGGCCGTACCGCATCACGCCCGAGGGCAAGCTGATCCCGCACCCGCAGTCCTGGACGCAGCTCGGGCACATGCTCTTCATCGACCAGCCGGTCGGCACGGGCTACTCCTCCGTGCGCGACGACAGCGGCTACGTGAACACGCAGGAGCAGCTCGCGGAGCAGCTCTTCCGCGCGATCCAGGGCTTCTACCGGCGCCACCCGGAGTACGCGGCGAACCCGGTGTACGTCTGCGGCGAGTCGTACGCCGGCAAGTACGTGCCGCACATCTCGCACTTGATCCACGAGCGGAACGCGGCGAAGGCGGCGAACCCCGCGGAGGTGGCGATCCGGCTCAAGGGCGTGGCGATCGGAAACGGCAAGATGTGGCCAGTGCTACAGACGCGGTCGATGCCGGACTTCGCCATCGCGCTCGGGCTCATCGACTCGCAGCAGTACGAGCGCGCGAACGCCGACATCAGTCTGTGCGAGGAGTTCCACCGCCAGGGTCGCCACATCGACGCCTTCCGGAAGTGCCAGTCCGTGACGGACTCGGTACGTTGCTCGCTCCGGCCGGGTAACTAGGCGAGCGTGCGTACATGCGAGTGTCTGACCGCGTGCTGCTTGTGCTCCCCCACCACCAGATCTACAAGAGTGCTGGCAACCCGTTCATCTACGACATCCGGAAGGCGGGCAACGCGTTCAACGAGCTCACGACCGTGCTCTCCAACTACTTCAACAACGACGCGGTGCGGCGCGCGCTGAACGTGCCGGCGGGGACGCAGTGGGTTTCGACGGACGGCGCGTCGTACGGCGTCTCAGCCAGCGCGCCGGCGATCGCGCGCCACCTGCTCGCGGACGAGATGCTCGACGTGTCGATCGACACGTTCCGCGACCTGCTCGACAACTACAAGTTCCTCTTCTACGCGGGCAACATGGACGGCTCGTCGTGCAACAACCTCGGCGTCGGCCGTATGATCGACCGCCTCGCGTGGACGGGCACCGTGGACTACCGCGCCGCCACGCGCCAGCCGTGGATCGTCGACGGCCAAGTCGCGGGACTCGCCAAGTCGAGCGGCAACATGAGCTACGTCGTGGTGCTCAACTCGGGCCACCTCGTACCGGCCGACCAGCCCGTGGCGGCGCTCGACATGATGCGGCGCTTCCTGCACGACGAGTCCTTCGTCGCCTCGTAGAGCTCGCAAGGTCACAAGCAGGCTAGGATCAGGACGTGTCTGGTGTCCAGCAAGCTGGCGCAAGTAGATCAATGTGAGCGACCGAACAGTGTTGGTTCGGAGGACGTGCGCTCACTTACGACGACGACGAAGACGCACGCAGCCACGCGAACCGGAAGCTAAAGTCCACGCCGTAGTGCGCCAGCATCGACTCGAGCTCGATCACGACCCAGAAGACGAGTTTCGACTGCACCTCCTGCCACTGCGTCTCCAGCACGAACGACAACTGGTGCAGCGCCGAGATGCGCAGCTTGCGCTGCAGCGCCACCGCCAGCGCCACCAGCGAGACGCCCTCGAACACGACGTACAGCATGACGTTCGCAGTCGCTCGAGCGACGTCGTCGGCAGTCTTGTCTTTGAAGTGCGCGTAGTACTCGCGGTTCGCCTGGTTGAAGGTTGCGATGATGTACGCACCTACTCAGTGCCAGCGAGTGAGCGGAGTGGGGTAGCCGCATGAGCCTTCTAGTCACACGCGGAGCAGCCTCATGTCAACGCACACACGTACTGTAGATGCACGGGACCACCACCTCGACGAACTCGACGAGCAGCAGGATCTCGCTCATGTACAGCGCCTGGAGCACCTTCTGCACGAACTCGAGCCGCGTCGCGTCGCTCATCGCGAGCAGCACGCGTTTGTCGCTGTCGGAGAGCTGGAGTGGCGGGTGCAGCTCTCGGATTCCTGAGTCTGGGACCGAAGCGCTCGGCAAGATGCTGGTGGAGGGCGGAGCCGTTGTTGGCGTGTGATCCGTGCAACCTTCACCAGCGCGGAGAAGCTTGGCTGCGCTCGCAGAACGAAGAAGCCGGGCACTTGGTCCTTCGCTCGTGTTGGTGCCAACGACGCTCGCACTCGAGACGGCTGGGATGATCACATTCGTCGGCACCAACAGCTTCCGAACTCCAGCGCGTCGAGTTCGCTGAGAGCGCGAGTTGACACGAATGGACGGGTGGCCGCGCACTCGCTTGTCGGTCTGCAGGAGGAACGCCACGGCGTCCAAGTAGTTCATCGCAGACTCGGTGGGACTGGAGGGTGGTGCTGTGTTGGCGCCACCATTCTCGTCGCGCTTCGTCTCACTGGTTCCGCTATTGTCTTCTGCCGTGATCGATCTCGTCGCGTCGCTGACGCACTTGTGTATCGAGCCCATCAGCACTTGCAAGTCGTGGATCGACAGACACGCCTCTACGACGTCGGAGAGCGCGATTGCCAGGCTCGTAAGGATCGACGTCGTGCTCTGCAAGCACGACGCTGCGAACATCGCATGGAAGACCTCGACGTGGAACGTGACGAATTCAGCCTTGTCGTCTTCTGCGTGCCGGATGAGCCGACTCATCCAGTTCTTGCCCGCGATCTTCATCGCTGGCAACAGAAGAGCGAACGCGCTCTGGGGGAGCCCAGAGAGGCGATTGAACACGTACGTGTAGATCAGGTACACGGCGACAGCGTTGAGCTGAGTCATCGCCACCACCGCGTACCGTCGGAGCTGCGCGCGAGCGACTGCCGACCGCAAGATGTGCTTGTGCCACAGCGCGTAGATCCCGCCGGTCATCACGCCGGCGACCACGGGTGTCACGACGATGGCGGTCATCGGGACGGGGAAGCCCACCCAGCGCGTGAAGCAGGCGACGCCAGCTAGCATCGCGCCGACGCTGACGAGCGAGATGCCAAGCATATGAAGAGACGACGCGGGGAGCGCGGGCACGAAGAGTCGGCACTGCTCTGCGAGCGGGAAGATCGTCGCGAGCGCGGAGGCGGAGAAGCGCATCCACACCATCTTGCTGCGCGCGAAGCCCTGCTCCGGCGGCTCGAGCGGCAGCAAGTCGACGCCGATCACCAAGACGATACACGGTAGCGGCGAGAGCGCGGCCCAGGCAGCTGCTCGCAGCCCGCTAACGGACGCGCAGTGTCTCCTCACGCGCAGCAGTCGCTCGACCGAGTATCTGCCGTGCAGCTCGACTTTCAACGCCTCCCACTTGCGCACGGCGACGCGCACGACGCGCCGGACGAGCATCTCGATCTGTCGCGAGCACAATTGCGTTCACAATAGCAACATCACCCAGGTAACATTACCCAGGTACTAGAACCACAGACTGGCTCGCAGGTTCCCGAGTTCATGGAGCTGCTGGCTGCGACTCCGTCGTTCAAGACCACTTCGGTGGCGTTCCGAGCAAGGCTGGTGCTCGTGTTGGCGAACATACGCTCACTCTTCTCGTTTGCAGGGAACGCGACAACACCCACTTGAGCGTCTTCAGTGGAGACTTAGAGTGCCCGCGCACTCGTCTGGCGCTGCTTCTGCTCGTGCTGCGAACCCGACACTCGCCCTACCGCTGTTTGGAGGAACCTGCAACTCTGATCCCCATTGTTGTCGTGGCAGCGCTGTTGCGAGCACGAAATGGACTCGAATGTGCATAGTTGATGGTGGTGCCAGGTTCCACGTTGGCGATCCGATCGCCAGATCGGAAAAGCTGCTCGCAGACCGGATCGCTACCCACTCTTGCCCAATGCACACACTGTCCCTCGCTCTCTCTCTAGTCAAAAGCGAACCCTCCATTAGCCACCGGTGGTCCTTGATGTCGTCCTTGTCGTCGTCCCTGCCGCGAGCGCTCTCACCCATGACAGCGGCGACTGTGAACCTCCTCCTCGATACTCCTCACACCGCGACGAGCCACTCGCGGATCGCGTGTGTGGTCACGAGCCCGTTCTTCACGTACGGGTCGCGCGCCACGAAGTCCTCCACCACGCGCTTGTCGGGCGTCGTGAACACGAAGAGCGCGCCTGCCGGCTCGTCGGGGAACGCGCCGGCGATCATCACCTTGCCCTCCGCCTTGAGCGCGCGCGCGAGCGCCAGGTGCTCGCCGCGGAACGGCCCGCGCTTCTCGAGGATGTCGGGCACGTAGCTGTACTGCAGCACGAAGTACTTGCCGTCGGAGGCGGCGGACGTCGAGAGCGCGCGCGTCGCAATCGACGACGCCGTCGCGCGCGCCGGCGCCACCTTCGCCAGCTTCGTCAGTGTTGTCTTGAGCATGCTTGTCAAAAATTCAGATATGCCGATGATTCCAGTTTATCTTCCGGATTCTTTGATGCTGAAGAATCTATTCGAAAATATCGATGTAAATTACAAATTTACATTTTACCATTTGGATAATTGCATAATGAATCCAAATAAAGACTCGGATCGTAAGTAAGTGGGTTGTAAAGTATTTTTCAGATATGTGAAACGAACTTCCAAATAATTCGGAGTGTTTTTTGTAATTCACGCAATTAAATGCGCTTTCCATATAAACTTGTAATTAATCGAGGTTCATTTTTAATTGCAATTATTGTTATACAATCCCTTAGTTTATTCACTAAGATGACCTACGGTGTATCAAATGTCTACTCTGACCCGCACACTCACTGCCAAACGATTAGAAAGGTCATCCTGGACAAGCTCGACACCATGGCCAGCGAGGCGCTGCGGCTGTACCGTGCCATCTACCGCGTGCGTGCGTGCACGTATGCCACCTGTGTGTGCCGCTCGTTGCCTGTTGACAACCCCTCTCCCCCTCCCCATCTCACCATCCAGGCGGCAGCGAAGATGCCCACCCGCGACCGGCGCAATTACGTGCGAAGGCGCCTGCGCTTCGAGTACGAGCAGCACCGGGAGGAGACGCGGCCGGAGCGGATCGAGTGCGTGTCTCCTCCGTATGTGGTTGGTGTGTACGATGGACGGTGTACTGCTGAAGGGCTGAGAGAGCGGATGTGTCGCGCAGGTTCCTGTTGCGGCTGGCGGAGACGCAGGTACGCTGCGGATGGATGCACGAGTCTTCGGGCGTCCCCGCTGCCTCGGCGCTCACAGAGACGGGAACGGGTGGTGGCTGTGCACGCAGCTCGAGACCGTGCAGGTGCAGGCAGAGCACCTCTCGAACACGTTCTCGAGCCCCGACTACCACCGCACTTGAGCGGCTGGAGGGAGGAAGAGTAGGCTCGCGGACACCACAAGGCGGCAGCACACGACCGAGCGATAGAGAATGCACACGCACGGAGCGCGGAGAGAGAAGTCTATTGGGTGGTGGTTGGTGTGCAGTACTCTACTGCTTGCCGACCTTCTTCTTGATGTAGTGCAGGAGCACGGCGGCGGGGCGCTCCTCGTAGCCCTTGAGCGTCTCGTGGCTCGAGAGCACCTGGTCGCCGTTGAGGCGGTTGAGCAGCGTCACGCACACGACGGCGACCGGGATGCTGAGCTTGTAGCAGAAGGCGGCGAAGCCCCGCGCCTCCATCTCGATGTTCTTCACGCCGTGCTCGGAGCAGTGCTTGAGGAACGCGAGCTTGTCCGCGGGCGTGTACTCGCACACGGCGCCGTCGAGGCGGCCCTGGCCCTCGTAGAAGTCGTCGCACGTGAGCGTCTTGCCGACCGCGAACGGCAGCTCGAGCTCCTCCGCCGAGCGCGTGATCTCGTCCACGACCTCCTTCGTGCAGATCGCCGGGCGGCGCTGCACGTCGCCGAGCACGGCCACCTCGTGCACCGCCTCCATCTTGTTGTTCACGCCCTCAGACGTGAACACGACGGTGCCGCCCTCAACGCCCACGCCGCCGCTTGTACCCATACGGATGTACGTGGCGTCGTGCGCGCCGGCGTACTCGAGCAGCTTGGTGACCTCGTGGAGCAGGATGGAGACCGACGGCATACCCATGCCGTGGTTCGCCACGAGCACGGGGCCGACCTTGTAGAGCACGTAGCGCGCCGTGGAGCCGATCGGCGCGAGCGCGTAGCCGTACGGCGTCGGGATCTCGAGCGCCTGCGCCACGCTCTGCGCGAACTGCGTCATGCGGTCGGCGCTGCCGCCCGTGACGAAGAACTTGACGTCGCCGAAGAGGTCGGCGATCTGCTGCTTCTCCTCGGCCGAGCACGTGAGGCCGATGTGGAAGAGCACGTCGTTGTGCATCGCGCGCAGGTGGCTGTTGCGCACGTGGTGGAACGGGGCGGCGTCGGCGGTCACGGTCATCTTGGCGGCGGTGGCGGAGAGGAAGGTTTTTGTGGAGGAGGTCTTCGAGTGGTCTTTGGCAGTCGACGCTTGGCACGGACGCGGCGAGTTCGCAAGTGAGCTCCTCGGCGGCGACGGCGGCGATGGCGGCGATCGCCACGCACGCGCAGCCGCAGATCAGTCTGCCAGCTACGCATCCGCTAGAGAGAGTAGCCAGCTATTCACAGCCGCCATCAGCATATCCTGTATGCGCACCGGACATCGGACATCGCGTCGGCGGAGATCCTTTCTTCGTCCACAAGAGTGGGAGGCGGTGTGCATTCACGGACGACCACGCGACACTCGGGGTTGAACATCTTCGCCGCTCTTGTTTTGCGGCGTCTGCACCAGTTGCCGGCCAGCCTGACATGCCACCGAGTCATCGGTGGATGCCAATCCGGCTGCTCCTGCTGGTAGTATTCGTGTGAGGAGGTGATCGAAATGGCTGGTTGAATGCAGCTCGTCGGTCGCTGGAGAACGACGCGTGCATCGACCACATGGCCGATGTTCGCCGACCAATCTAACGTCGTGCTTGGGAGAGCTCTCCAGCTCCATGGAGGAGGAACAACCAAGGTGAATGGGCGGCACCTCGCTCTCCCCGAGTGCCAGCCAGCAGCCTCGTTTCCAATCGACCAGAGCCTGCAATGCTGGCGATCGCGAGTCCTTACTTGCTGCTGCTCGCCCCACCGGGATCGACGAGGACGGCGCGTGAGCAGCACGAGCAGCGGCAGCAGCAGCAACATCGTCGAGAGTAGCGAGAGTAGCGAGTGTAGCGTCCTACGCAAATTTTACGAGTGGTCACGAATTTTACGAGTGGGTCACGAATTTTACGAGTTGGTTCGGGTGTCCCGAAGTAGAAATATAACCTAAAGGTTAAAACGAGGGCATCTTGGCCGACCATTCCCACAGACGTCGTCGCGGAGGTCGCGATCGCGCTCGAGCGTGACCGCCTGAACCATATACGACACGAGCGTGTGACTTGCCGCCAACATAGCGCGGCACGCGGTCTTTCGAGAACGGCGCTGCAGCGAAGCATCAACAAGCTCTGGAAGACGCATCAGGAGCTCCGGGTGACGACTTCGCGACAGATCGAGATGCTCGTCCGGCGAGCCGTGCGGGTCGCCGTGCGCGTCGCCGTGCGCTACTGGGTATCGCTGCAGGTCGAGCTGCGCGGCAAGTACTCGGTCGAACGCCTCTGGCTCCTCCAGCGCTACACAGACACCACGAGCGCTGCTCGAGCGCTCGCGCTTGGAGTGGCAGCCCCGATCCCGGCGCTCATCATGGTCATCGGCCCCGACCTGCTGCCGCTCGAGCCACCGGAGAGAGGATTCGCGCACAGTCGGATGTTTTGGATTCGCACTACCATCGTCGCGCTCGTCTCGACGTTCTCGGTTGTGCAGCAGTGCCATTTCTCGGTGCCGGAGCTCGCGATCTCGACCAGACTCATGGTCGCTATCCCGATCCTGAGCACGATCGCTTCCGTCACGCTGTCGGTCTGCCTGAGCCGCTCCGTCGGGTTCCCAGTGCCGTTCTTGGTGATGTTCATGGCTGGTGTCTCCGTCGTCACCGTGAACCTCGTGCTGCTGACACTGCGGTACGAGCGACTTCGGCAGTCGCCGACTGTGCGCTCGAAGCTGACACAGTTCCGCAAGGTGATGGCGCTGCGAGCAGTGAT